>CM062295.1:319621798-319827488 GCA_031216915.1 Pictodentalium vernedei
AATAAAATGTCCAAAAAGGGTCTTTGGAAAGTTGCAACAAATTCTTCCGACAGGAAAACACACTTTCAGTTGAGAAGCAAGTATTTTTGAAAAGCCGCATTTCTGGGCAAAATAAACGTAATTAACCTTTTTTTTTATCATTTCTCTCTCTTTATTGCATTTTTCATGAACATGGCATTTTTTATTTCTTATTTGACACTTGAAATCCGATATTTTTTTATCGAGGTCTATAACTTTTATGTGCACTCCAATGCGCACGTCAAGAACAGAATGATAAACCGGTTAATCCTGCACTCGAGGAGGTTTAGATGGTTTAATCCAGAATGATAGACCAGAATATAAACTGCTCAATGAAACGCCCTGGTTATTATTCCGTTTGCACATGCTCACAATAAACCAAGTAAATCAGAATAGCTCACTGAAACATACTCAGAGGACAGTTGTTACAGATCATCCCTTCTGCTTAGACCCTCCCTTCTGACCGGTATCCAGAATTTTAAGGGTTTTATATGTAGAATTCCTCTTGTATGTACCCAACCTCTTTTGTCTGACACTGGCCGACTATTGACGGTGAAAGTTTATAATCCCCATTCAATCTAGAATCTGTTTTGTTTCAAATCGAGTTATAAATAATAAATTATCTGTGGCCATACAAAATTGAAATCTAAAAAGTCGCATGCTGCTAGTTATGGATTCGACTGCTATTGGGTAACTGAAGTTCCAGCATTTTGAGGCTCTAAGTTTCCAACTATTAGTATTTGTGATCAAAGATGAGACGGGGGTCCGCCTATTCAGACAACTCTCACTCTCAACCTTCTGACAAATGTCTTCAGAAAGATTTAAGGGGTAGTAGCAGTTTGTACAATGATAAGTCACAGCTAATTAAGGATTAGTGCATGGCTTGGAGTTGACTACACCCATATAGTGCCCAGTGAGGTAGTATAGTTCCCGACGCGAAGCACTCTATGGGCATAGTCAACGACAAGACCTGCACTAATCCTTATATTATATCGAACACCCATAAAAAAACCATCTGTCCGATTTGTTAATCTATTACCAAATTAGCAGCCCTACCAAACAGTTATATAGAAAAAAATACCATGTAGTTTTCAAAAAACATTTTCTTCTTCCAAAACACGGCTTATGACCCCTCATTGGAAGGAGACTAACACACTCAATGCAATGAGGGAGTATAAGCTAATTTTGAATCGGTCGGCAAGGGTAAACAAAACATTTCCCCCAATCGGAACTGTGTATTCAAGAATCGCGCAACTGATGATGAATTCCATTATTTATTCGATTTCTACCCAAAACATACAATTAAATATCGAAATAATATGAGCAACGAAACAATTGATTTTTCATATCCGGACGCGTTCTCATGAAATTTGTACCCAGGTATGGATCATTCTCTTCGAAACGAGATATGGATCATCTTTTCAAGGAATAAAATGAATGCCTTGAAAAATGTGACCTCAACAATGGAAAAGCAATACATTTTTCCTCAATGATTTCTTTTCGGGTCGTTTTGTGGATGATGTGCCTCTTTGAATCGATATTTAAATTTAGCCTGATTAGTTTTATTCGCCCAGTTTGAAAAGAAAACTGATATAGTAGTGTGCTAAAAATAGAAAATGTGTAGTGCCTGGGTGTTGTGCCTGGTCAGTTCTGTGGATGCAAACTACACGAAATAGGGATGCAGCATTTGTCCAATCAGGAGCCTAGAAGGTCACGTGAGATATAATATATCAGCCTAGTTTGTAGCATGTGATCATGTGAGGTGTGGGGTGGGTTAAGTGGCTTTGGACTTCTCTTCCTCTCTCTCCCCTTCTATCTCCCATATCTTAACCATCTTTGACAAATTATTTGGTCATCCATTTTCCTTTATTGCAAGATGTAAAGTGTACAACCCCTCCCCCTCCCCCCCCCCCACCCCAGGGGTGGCACCAGGGATTTCTCGATGGGGGGCTGACCTCTCCGACAGGGGAGCTATAATATTTGACCTCCCAAATGAAGGAAAATGAGTGAAAATTGGTAAATTGGAGAACCAAAATAGAAGCAATTTGAATATGTTTGTTGATTATTTAACGTAAACATATTAATATAATAAGGTCGGGAAATATTTCATCTATAAAGCCAGTTTAACGAACGACATTAAGGAATTTTGTGAGAATCACTATTCTCTATCAAAGTTCCAGTGCTGCACAGGTTCGAGTCCACCAAGCAACACTGGAATATTGACAGAGAATAGTGATTCTCGCGAGTTTCATTGATGTCGTTCGTCAAACTGGTTTTATAGATTAAACAAACAATAATATCCCGACATTCCAGGGAAATAAAATAAAATAAATCTTAATGTCCTGCACACAACTTGTGCGGATGCCATTGTTGTTTAGATTTCGATAGATTACAAACTTTTGCCATGACGATAACCGATGATTAGGTATGGAAGTAATGGAATGCCAGTTGGATAACAACTGTCATAATGCCTTACAAATCTCCGATGGGGTGGGTGGGGGTGGGGACCTCTCTGATGGGGGCTGTAGCCCCCCCCCCCCACTACCAGTCTTCACAGTCGAACAATTGTTCTGTAGCCGAATTGACAGAGCAACTACCCCTAGTCCATTTATCAGTCAGGACACCTCCCCAGTCAATTTGGCAAGCATGCGTTGATGCTTTCCGAAATTAAGAAGCAGGGGCAATGCCCTGCCTCGTGCGTTGGCCATCACTGCAGGTTAAGCACCCATTCTGAATGGAAAATTTTGAAATTTAATAATACCCAAAAAGTCTTTGAAGTGGACATCGTTGTCTGGACAGGACCACGTGAGTGTTAGTCACAGAAAAAATGGGTTTAGCGCCGCTTGCAAGGTAAGTGCTCGCTGTGTTGGACATTCATGAAGATCAAGCAATTCTAGGTCTTGATCCAGTTTGTAGGGGAACTGCGTCCTCATTTCGGACAAAGGTAGGTGGAGCACATTCCCCCAGGGTCACTGTGGGAGGGGGGGGGGAATTGTGTAACTCCATGTTTGGATTGGGGACACTTGTCGGGGGGGCAGGGGGGGGGGGGGTACTTGTCCTACAACCAGATATAGTAAACTCACTAGACTAGAAAGATTTAGAACAGTGACAATAGTCCAGTCGAGATATTTTGCAATCTCAGAGGACTACTCCCGACCTATACCAATAAAAAAAATACAAACAGCTGCGTCTTTACCTTTTCACTTCTTTGAATGCTATGCAATATTCACTGGAACAGATTACCAGCTTAACATATACATGAAATTGATACCTTGAATTTGAAACTCTAATAGTAATGGTGCCACACATTAACCCTTTCAACTCATAAGACCAATTTTTTGGTCCAAGGCATAATTTTGTCCCATTTTTGTCTTCTTATAAGAGGCCCATACACGGGGCATTGATGATAAAATCATAACTACAGTCTGCAGCCGAATTGGCTGCAGACTGCAGTTATTATTTTACTCTCCCTGTATATTGATATTGGATTGGCCCATCTCACTGTAAGTGCACACAAAGGCGATACCATTACCATTCCAGGAAATGAGGGCTCAAAAGGTTAAACGCTGTGTGCAATAAGCCTACGTCTTAGGTGTGAGTTTTGAATCCCATTTTTGTGTCCTTTTATGAGCATAATTAATCATTTTTCTAATTATTTCATGTGTCATTATGATTAAAAATAAATTCTGTCATTGTTTGAGTCACGTTGCTGAAAGAATTGTTAAATCCTCATAAACAAACAAATGATTGAAACTTTAGTTTCGAAATTTATTGGCGTGTTGTTTTCAGTTTCAGAGTCCTGTGATGATGATGTACATTTTCTCTCCCTACTATCTTTCTCTTCTCTGCTTAGTAGCTTTTGATACCTAAAACTGGACTAAATATTGCCTCCAAAATTAAAAAAAGTGACATGTGCCCTAAGGGCTCCCAAGGAGCAAATTGGTGGCAAGTGATATGTCAGTTGCCTACAGTTGAGATTTGGCAAGTAATTGAAATGTAGTTAGCCTTTTAGGGGACAATTTTAAGGGTTTTAGAGGCGAGTGATGATCACTTTGGATGTTTTGGCGAGTAATGAGTGTGAGTGATCACTCGCCCCTCCTTGTGAACACTGATATTTTAGGTGCACATTTAAAACGGAATATTTGATCTGCAACTCCCTGAAATAATCCGCAACTGACGTAATCTGACAACTCACGCTTCAATACAATACAGACATTTGCAGGTAGGAAATTATAATAAAACAGTTTGTGTGTTTTTAAGAAGACAATAAGCACCAAATACATACAAAAGGTTGGTCATAAAATGTTTTAATTGAAATAGTAGCCACCGATACGTACATACAGAGTGATCAGGAACTGCCGTAACAGCTGTAGTTCATCAATCTGTATTGGGAAACAATCGATTCTCACCTTCCCAATGGTCGATTCACACTATCCCTGAAGTCAATTTGTACCACCCCAGTGGTCGATTCGCACCATAGACTTGGTCGCTTTGCACCAACTTGGAAGGCTTTATGTTCTATCATTATTGAGGTAAATTATTGAGGTAAAGAAAACTCCATTTTATTCTGTGGTCAAAGTCATAAATGTAAGGCCAAAAAATAAAATGTATTTCTGGTAATATGTCAGAAAAAATGTTGGGTAGGTAGGCAGGCAGATTATTTTTTTTTTTACATTTTATTTCAGGCAAGAGAAAGGCTCAAGTACTCAACATACATGACTCTATCCACGTTTGTTGCATGATAATCAAGTTGTCAATAAAAGTGGTGTTCCAGTGTGAAATAAGAAAGTGCATTCGCCAATGCTTTAAGATTGTTTCAATTTAATATTAATACAATAAAATAATATGCTTTTGCCTGCAACCTGGCAAAACATTTTTAAAATTGAATCGTGGTAAACGAACCACAAGTGTTAAAATATTAAAAGGACAGAAACTTATTTTCTCTTCTTGCAGTCTTTATTTCAACCATACAACACGTGACTATGTGTCATTCTTTTCATATCAGTGGTTAACCTGACAAATATTTCCCTGCTGAATTAACTTTGAAAGCAGCCAGGCTTGAAAGGAAACATCACATTTCAAATTTAATGAGCTACTTCCTTTGACACCTGGCTAGTACCATCAACAATGATTCAGTACAAAATTGAATCTTTAACAACACATTCTATTCATCACATGAAACTCATCTTTTCTGAACCATGTCTACATCCAAACTGTCATGGCTGATTGACAAACATGTATACTTTATTAAACTCACACCATGTCAATCCCTGTTCCATTTGATGGTTACGTGACCTTGCAGCTGGTTTATACCTGGTAGTACAGTACTGGAGGATGCGCAACAAGAATGCTGATAGTGAATGCCATGTCTCAGTTGAACCAGCTTATGGCCGAAATGGCAGAATCCCCATCAAATGTAGGCCACCATGTTCATTATTAATATAAAAGTCGAAAAGAACAAATAAAGGTACGACTGCCCACAACTTGGCATGGTTGAAATTGATGTGATATGAGCTACAAGACTAGTGTCAAAATAAATACATAAAATTATTTCCTCTTCTTGAAGTCTTTATTTGCTTCTGCCCCCAATGCCTGCCTGTGCCAGTGTTTTTGTTCATTTCTGTCTTAAATCTTGCCCTCAACTTTATGTTATGAATCCGGGGAGTGGGGGGTGGGGGCATTCAAAAGTTTAGGATGAAACAGTGGCTATATCATCACAAGGCCAAGGCTGCCCTGCACCAGTCCAACAGCTGTCACAGACATCCAAACAAAATCAAAAACACCCTTAGTAAGTTAGTAACTTTAAAAATACCTGTTTAATACCTTCAAAAACCATTTCCCAGGAACCCAAAGGGCCGAAAGCAATATTGTCCAAATTTGAGGTTCAAATTTTCATGGGGTGAAATCGCTTGAAGGATATGGACGAACTGTCAGAGGTACGATTAAAAGCAAAAACTGGCAGTGGATCCCAATCAACTGATACCATCGAAACATTGGGTTGTGATAAGATCTCCTTGTCGTTGATTTTAAATACAAATGTACAAACTTTTCAGGTTTTGTGCAAGTGCAAGTTTTCCTGGTAAGAGTTTGTAGGAGCCTTGTACTGTTTGGAATGTTTTGATAACTTTTGCAAACAGTCGACTCGAGAAAAAAACAACGCGTGACCATTGTATACCCGGTAGTATACATAAATCATTCATTTTTATTATTCCCCGAAAAAAAATTTCGGGTGCATATAATGTTTGGCATTTCCGTCTGCAAGATTTTCGTGTCGCTCCATAACTTTGAGATGCTTTGTTGAATTTTCCAGAAACTTGGCATACATGTTGCTTATGGGGAGACGATGTGTCATACACAAAATATGGAGATCAAGGTCATAGTTTGGGGGCATCTATTGCTGTGCGGTCATTGTTAGTCTTGTTCGTTCTGTACTCTGTGAATATGTTTTATAGCACTCTGATTTAAGTTGATCATTTAACGTTTGATAATACTAACCTACCACCCGGCAGTGAATAAAAATTGCGTTTTCAGCTTCTAATAGCAATTAATGGCAAAAAAGAATATCTTGTTTTCTGTTTTGCCAAGAAGTATCTCAGACAAACGTTTGGAAAATTTAAATGTAAAAAAAAATTGGAGCTGGCGACAAATTTCATGGGGCAGTCGGAACACATTTTTTTTTGCCTAATACAGCCAAACAAAAGTAGAAAAAAAAACCCAGATTATAAACAGTGAAATACAAAACAAGAATAGCACAGTGTGCTTAACATATAACAAGTACTGGTTAATTATATTGTCTTGTGTGATTTTAACATTTTTTAATTAACTACAGTACGGTCGCTGTGGACTGGTCACTTTTCACGGGTGGGCAATATTTCCATGGACACACTAATATTAAATTCCAAACACTAATTATAGGAATAATTATCAAAAAATTCAATTAATGAAGCACTGGGTGCAACCTGGTGCCTCATTAAATAAAATTTTGACGATGATGAATTTCTTTACAAAATATTCTATATGTTAAAAATAAGAAAAGTATTCAAAAGTATTCATGAATACACCTCAAATTTGACTGTATTCGAATACAAATAAGAATACGAATACTTAAAAAATTGCATGAATACTAAATACATCCTAATATTTGAAAAAATGTATTGAATACAACAATACTGAATATGAATACCCCTGCCCTGATGATGATTGTTATTACCTGGTAAATACATGCGTGGACATCACTGCCCACACATGGATTACGACCAGTCCACGGCTACTGTACTGTAAGTATTAAAGTGTTAAATAAATACGGCAATTTATCTCATTTCCCTTTTTGAAAAGATTAAAACCTGGCATGATTGAAATGATGCCAGATTTTAGTCCTGTCAATGAAGGAAAATAATAGGAAAACTCCATTATGACATTTAAATTTTTATCTCATTGTTCCTTATTGAAAAGATTAAAACCAGGCATCATTTTGTCAGTCTTGTCAATGAAGGAAAATAATATGGGCCAGTGGTGCAAGTCAACCGATAGTGGAGCTAATCGACCAAACCTGGGGCGCAGATCGTCCAAAGCTATGGTGCGAATCAACTTTTAAGATGGTGCGAATCAACTTTAGAGATGGTGCGAATTGACTTTTGATGTTGTGCGAATCGATTGGTGCGAATTGACCAAGATTCGTTAATATGTAGGAATACTGGCTGATTGGACCCTGGCCTGTTTATGGCTTTGTTTGTTTAGGACCCTATGTTTTGGCGGACTTCAAGTCTGGCAGATGCACAGGCCTTTAGATTACCCCAATTTCACACCGTTTACAAGTGCGGCCAAATTAGAGGATGTGCAAAGACATCTAGAAAAATATATAAATTCTCTGAGCCTTTTCTGCATTTGAGAATAACTTCCAACATAATATGATCATAGAAATACAAAGAAAGGCATGGCAATAAAACATAAAAGGATAAGCTGTTATTTCTGGTTTTAATGTGCCTAAATTAGGGCAAAAGGGTTTGCTCAAAATAAACAAATGTAAAGGCCTGATGGAACTCTCATTTCCTTTGACTGATTTGGATTTCCCCACATGGTTTTATGAAGATTTGGCCTTGGGATGTTTTATCCTGGTCATTTCAGTTTCTAATCCGGCCCAAACATGTCAGTAATTGGGCTGAAAAGTATGGAGTCTTTTTCTATGTTCTTTTTTTTTTGGGGGGGGGAGGGGGGGTGCAAAATTTATATTTATACCATGCTTGCTAAAAAACCTGTACATGTATGTTAAATTTTAGCTTTTAACCCCACTACTTGTGTAAAGCTTCTACTGCGGTTAAAACAAATTTACACCTACAGTCGGAAGTTCATGCAACTTGACCTTTGGCATGATGCAATTTGCTAACTTCGATTTCATTCAAATATACAACATTTTGCGGTACTATCTACTACAAGCAATCACTTGTTAAGTTTGAAAAACCTACAATTAAATATTTAAAATAAAATTTAAGAATTATTAAATTTTTTTTTTATTATTATTAGGGTTTAACGACACATTAACAGCCAGGGTCATATCATGTCGGTGACAGTTTTACGGGTGGAGGAAGCCGGAGTACCCGGAGAGAACCACTGAGCAACGACGAGCAGCTGTCAGCTCTCCAACATCGTAACTCTGAACTCTGCACCGCGGCACAGGCAGGGTTAGATTGGTTGAAGACATGCGCACCATCGACGTGCAGTACGCCTTAGTACACAGCGTCATCGTGCCCACATGTGGGCAATCAGTGTTAAGTGCAAGAATTGTTAATAATAATTTGAATGAAAAAGCAAGGTAAATTCAATCAACTTTGAGTTTAACGATGTGTCTAGCTGTCAATCAAGCATTCACGTACAGCCAGTAGTACTGCCCACCAGCGCAGATGTAAACAAAACAAACCTGTGTGTTTGTGATAGAAAGTGTCGTTTTTTCTCCATTTTAAGTGACAACGTTGATTATTTATTTAGAGCATGGTACAAATACAACAAATAGGTACTGTGGCCGTTAATCAGATTTAAACCACTCATAGAATAAGGGTTTTTAACCACTTGGCAAGCCAATTGATTAAAACCCTTATCCTACTCATGGTTTAAATCTGATTACCAGCCCTAGAACCTATTTATTCTATATTTCTTCTATCTGTTTATCTTTTAAATACACTTGTATTACAAAATAAAAAGAATATTATATTAAATTATACTTGTATGCACTTTTCCATTAGAAATCCTAGAATTAGGTAGATAAAATCACTTTTTCCTGTACATAAATAAATATCCTGTTTCTGTGAAAATAAACACTAAATTCACTTAAAATCTTAGACATTTGACCACATGAATCCTCAAGAAAATATTGCAACTATATCGCAGCAGTTGTTATCTTTATTTTAAATTGTCACAAAAATTTTTAGCGCAACCTTGGCGAAGCCAAATTTGAGGTATTGTCATGGCCCATCGTCCGTCTGTCCATCCGTCGTGCCGTCAACACGGCTCGGGCTAGAGGCCACATTTATGAACCGATCTTTACAAAACTTCTTGGGTACAGTTGAAACTAGAAGTCCTGTCACATCATCGTGCACTATTCTGAAGAAATAGTGCACTGGATTAAAGCACTCCAGTATCTATCAATACTACAAGAAACACTTGAAAACTTTCATTACATGGATCACTGGGTACAACCCGGTGATCCATGTGATGTAAGTTTACAGTCGCTTTATATTTTGTGTAGCGTTTCAGAAATATTGTGCGTATCCCTGTATATCCCAGCAAATTCTTTCCTTCATTTGCAGAAATTAGTGCAGTAATTAACTAGCATGTTCTGCACTGACTGTGACAGGACTTCTAGTTTTAGCTGTACCTGTGTTATCACCAGGGGACGAGAACGAGTGTTTTGGGGTCCGGTCCAAAATTCAAAACGGCGGCTGGCAGCCATTTTGTACAAAATTAGGTGCAATCAGATTTTTGCGCAGAGCTTCCATATGAAAGCTCTGATTTGAATAATTTTTTGTATGAATGTTTAGTACCATGGGATACATCACATATAATACAGGTTTTTTTCTCGTGCATAAATTATGCCAATTAGACTAACTTTGATCTATTTATTGTTACTTTCAGCACTGTAACTGCAAATGCCAATATGGCTCAGGCTAGAGGCCGTATTTATGAACCAATCTTTACGAAACTTCTTGAGTACCTTTGTTATCACCTTGGGATGAGAACAAGTGCTTTTGGGTGCGGCCCAAAATTCAAGATGGCCACCAGCAGCCATTTTACTTTAGTTAGTGCAATCAGTTTTTTGTACAGAACTTCTGTATGAAAGTTCTGATTTGAATAAATTTTTGTATGAATGTTTAGTATCATGGAATGCATCACATATAATACAGGTTTTTTTCTCTTGCAGAAATTATGCAAATTAGATGAACTTTGATTTATTCAGTGCTACTTATACACAATAAGTGCACACGCCAATACGGCTTGGGCTAGAGTCTGTATTTATGAACCGATCTTCACGAAACTTCTTGGGTGTCTTTGTTATCACCTTGGGACGAGAATGAGTGTTTCTGGGTGTGGTCCAAAATTCAAGATGGCTGCCAGTGGCCATTTTGTACCGAAATTAGGTCTAATCATTTTTTTGTACACAACTTCTATACGGCTCAGGCTAGAGGCTGTATTTATGAACCAATCTTTACAAAACTTCTTGGGTACCTTTGTGATCACCGTGGGATGAGAATGAGTGTTTTGGGGTGCAGTCCAAAATTCAAGATGGCTGCCAGCAGCCATTTTGTACCAAAATTAGTGCAATCATTTTTTTGTACAGAACTTCTGTATGAAAGTTCTGATTTGAATAAATTTTTGTAGGAATGTTTAGTAACATGGAATACATCACATATAATACGGGTTTTTTCTGCGCGCAGGTTTTTTCTCGTGCAGACATTATGCAAAGTAGATGAACTTTGATTTATTCAGTGCTACGTATACATAGTAAGTGCACATGTGAATACGGCTCAGGCAAGAGTTTGTATTTATGAACTGATCTTCACGAAACTTCTTGGGGTACCTTTGTTATCACCTTGTGACAGGAACGAGTGTTTTGGGGTGCCTTTGTTATCACTGTGCTATATTTTTGTGTTCAGTCAGACCCACTTGGGACTCAAAGATTTCTTTGCTGGTTTAGCATCTAACTGTCACCCCACCTTTACAATACTTTACCAATATATTTGTTACAGGCTACAGTCAGCATTTATGTACTGACCATTACAATACTTTACATGTACCTTTGTTATCAGGTCATTACCCAGATGTTTGTCATTGCTGTGTCATATACTATACATGTACATGTCTTAAACAAGTTGAACTACAGTGTCATTGACACTTTCATTTACCAGAAGGAATGGTAGTGTTTTTGTTGCAGAGACAGACAAATGAACCCTGTTCTTACAACCCTATCATGATTGTAATCTTATTGTTAAGAGTTATTACTCAGTACAGTGTGTGACAAGCAATCTAAAATAAATGTTTTTATAAACATCACATGTCTGTTTTTTTAATTTTTTGGTGATGTAATGTGTGATAATCTGTACTGTTCAACCGATAACCAAAAATGGCCGCTGACGATTACTGGTTATTTGAGCTCACAATCAGCCAATTCTGGTGCCGATTCCGATTGTAATACCGTGCACTTCTTGACGAGTCGAGAGTCGAGGCTCGCAAAGAACAACATTAAATTTAACATATTTTACCGTGTTTACAGTCTGTTCACTACTAAATAAGTTGAGATTCGAAAGAACTGCATTAAATTGAACATATTTCACAGTATTACATTCCGTTGATTGAGGTCTAGTAAAATTACCAGTCGCGAACACTTGGGCGGTAAACGTGGTTCTCAGGGTCATGTTTACCACCCAAGTTTGTGCAGCTGGTAATTATACCACCCACTTGAAAAGTGGGAGGTATATAGTGATCACTTGGTATGTCCATCCGTCCGTTCTTCCGTCCATCCATAACGCTTTAAGGGGGTACACATCTGCTATCCGCAACTCCTCCTAAACCAGTGAACGGATTTCATTGAAACTCTTAGACGTTCTTTTTCATACATTGAAGGTGTGCACCTCCTATATTGTTTTCAGATATTTTAATTTTTACAGTTTCCCATATTGAAAAATGAACTTTGTCAAATTCAGTTGACATTCTGTACAGATCTGCTATCCGCAACTCCTCCTAAACCAGTGAACGGATTTCATTGAAACTCTCAGACATTCTTTTACATACATTGAAGATGTGCACCTCCTATTTTCTTTTCAGATATTTTTCATTTTTACAGTTTCCCATATTGACAAATGAACTTTGTCAAATTCAATTGACATTCTGTACAGATCTGCTATCCGCAACTCCTCTTAAACCATTGAACGGATTTCATTGAAACTTTCTGACATTCTTTTACATACATTGCAGATGTGCATCTCCTATTTTCTTTTCAGATATATTCATATTCACAGTTCCCCATATTCAGAAATGGCCTTTGTCAATTCAGGTTTTAGTGGGGAAGGGCATAGATCTGCTATCCTCTACTCCTCTTGAACCATTGAACAAACTCCATTGGAACTCTCTGACCTTCTTTTACATACATTGAAGATGTGCACCTCCTATTTTTCTTTCAGATATTTTCATATTCCGACATACGTCCGTCCGTCCATCTGTCTGTTATGCTATAGGGGTGTTACGCTTTGGGGGGGGGGGGGGGGGTACGCATCTGCTATCCGCAACTCCTCTTAAACCAGTGAACGGATTTCATTGAAACTCTCAGACCTTCTTTTACATAGATTGAAGATGTGCACCACCTATGTTGTTTTCAGATATTTTCTTTTTTACTTTTTACAGTTTCCCATATTGAAAAATGAACTTTGTCAAATTCAATTGACATTCTGTACAGATCTGCTATCCGCAACCTCTCTTAAACCATTGACCAGATTTCATTGAAACTTTCAGACATTCTTTTACATATATTGAAGATGTGCACCTCCTGTTTTGTTCTCAGATATTTTCATTTTTAGCTCACCAACTTTAGTTGTGTGAGCTTATGGCATGGCTCGATCGGTTGGCGTCAGTGTACGTGTCCACTAATGTTAAAGCTTCTGTTTAGGTCACTTATTCGCCCTATTTCCATATCATGGCCTTTATAATGCTGCTATATGATGATTATTATCATTCTACCATGATTTAAACCCTCATACCCCGCATTTTAAACATTTTTCTTGACATTTTTAGTTGCGTTTAGTTTTCTGTTTAGCTTGGAATTTCATGTTTAACTTAGTGTTTTGGTCAGCTGTTGTGCTCCTTCTCTTCCCATTGCTCTTATATTCATCATACCCGTTCCTCAGTATCATTGTTCCATGATTAACCCCTCATACCCTGCATTTTAAACATTTTTCTTGACATTTTTAGTTGCGTTTAGTTTTCTGTTTAGCTCAGAATTTCACGCTTAACTAAGTGTTTAGGTCAGCTGCTGTGATCCTTCTCTTCCCATGGCACTTATATTCATCATATATGCTCCTCAATATCATTGTTGTTCCATGATTAACTCCTCATACCCTGCATTTTAAACATTTTTCTTGACATTTTTAGTTGCGTTTAGATTTCTGTTTAGCTCAGAATTTCACGTTTAACTAAGTGTTTAGGTCAGCTGCTGTGATCCTTCTCTTCCCATGGCAATTATATTCATCATACATGTTCCTCAGTATCCTTGTTCCATGATTAACCCTTCATACCTTGCATTTTAAACATTTTTCTTGACATTTTTAGTTGCGTTTAGTTTTCTGCTTAGCTTGGAAGTTCATGTTTAACTTAGTGTTTAGGTCAGCTGCTGTGCTCCTTCTCTTCCCATGGCTCTTATATTCATCATACACATTCCTCAGTATCATTGTTCTATGATTAACCCCTCATACCCTGCATTTTAAACATTTTTCTTGACATTTTTAGTTGCGTTTAGTTTTCTGTTTAGCTCGGAATTTCATGTTTAACTTAGTGTTTAGGTGAAATTAGGTCAACTGCTGTGCTCCTTCTCTTCCCATGGCACTTATATTCATCATACATGTTCCTCAGTATCATTGTTCCATGATTAACCCCTCATACTCTTCATTTTAAACATTTTTCTTGACATTTTTAGTTGCGTTTAGTTTTCTGTTTAGCTCAGAATTTCATGTTTAACTAAGTGTTTAGGTAGGGGCGCGGTGGCTCAGTTGGTAGAGGTGCAGGCTGCAAGCCGAGAGGTCCTCGGTTCGAATCCCACCTGCGGCAACCGCGTTGTGTCCTTGGGCAAGACACTTCACCCCGATTGCCTACATGGGGGCACGATGACGCTGTGTACTGAGGCGTACTGCACGTCGATGGTGCGCATGTCTTCAACCAATCTAACCCTGCCTGTGCTGCGGTGCAGAGTTCAGAGTTACGATGTTGGAGAGTTGACAGCTGCTCGTCGTTGCTCGGTGGTTCTCTCCGGGTACTCCGGCTTCCTCCACCCGTAAAACTGTCACGGTCACGATTAGCCATTGTGCATAAGTATGTGACCTTAAACACCAATAAATAAATAAATAAATAAGTGTTTAGGTCAGCTGCTGTGCTCCTTCTCTTCCCATGGCACTTACATTCATCATACATGTTTCTCAGTATCATTGTTCCATGATTAACCCCTCATACCCTGTATTTTAAACATTTTTCTTGACATTTTTAGTTACGTTTACTTTTCTGTTTAGCTCAGAATTTCATGTTTAACTTAGTGTTTAGGTCAGCTGCTGTGCTCCTTCTCTTCCCATGGCACTTATATTCATCATACATGTTCCTCAGTATCATTGTTCCATGATTAACCCCTCATACTCTGCATTTTAAACATTTTTCTTGGCATTTTTAGTTGCATTTAGTTTTCTGTTTAGCTCAGAATTTCATGTTTGACTTAGTGTTTATGTCAGTTTCTGTGTTGTACTTTTAAGAGATTGTGTTTAGGTCAGCTTTGTCGCATGTTATGAGCCTGTTTGATACAGTTCTTGTGTTTGCCAAAGTTACTATCAAAGAGGAATGTTGGTGTGCTATAAGGCATTGGTGTCCTTCTTGTTAGGGTTTGCCATATGCTTTGTCAATTCAAGCTTGGGGGGTGGGGGGGGGGGAGGTTGACATTTGCTATCCGCGACCGCTTTTAAACTAGTGAATGGATTTCATTGAAACCTTCCTTCAAACGTTCTTTTACATAAGATGTGTACCTTCTATTTTGTTTTCCAACATTTTCATTTTTACAGTTTCACATATTGAAAAATGAGCTAATTGAAGCTTCGGGGTGGGGGGGGGGGAGGGGAGTGTTTGTGCTCTCTACATTAAACACACTTTTACTGTTGTAAAATGTTTCCTGGTGGGAGTGGGTGGTATCATTTAGTGAGCACTGCTCACAGTTTTTCTAGCTTGTACTGTGACCTGATTCAATGGAGTGCAACCTTCACTTTTCTGATTATGAAGTGGCGATTGGCACAAGTATGCTCAATTGTAAGCTTTACATCGCATTTAACTTGTATATCCTGTAAAGGGGCATCAAGAGAGATTAAGAATACACGTTGTGGTGGTTTTTCACCTTTATTGAATGGTATCATTGACATCATTTTACATTAACAATTGAACAATTGCAGAACGCAGTAAAATGCGGTTTATGAATCATCACAAAATGCTTAGCAAGAATCGGTTGAAATTATGATCCAGGAGCTGTTGCCATTGTCATCCGATTGCCCACAATCGGCTGATTGTAGTGGCCGGTTCCGATCATCTTTTGAACACTAATAATCTGCTCAGTCTTCGTTGTTTGCATTGACTCCACTCCCAAGTTGTTCCAGTTTCTGTGGTGTGTATTTTTATGCTCCTGTGATGAATAGTCAGGGGGCTTATTGTTTTACCTCTGTCCATCCATCTGTCCACATCTAGGGTACATTGTTTATCCGGCTAACTTCTCTCACAATTCTCAAGCTAGCACTTTTTTATTTCACAGGTTCTTTATACATATACCAGAGGTTTACATATTGTCAGGATTTTGATTTTCTTCAATATTTCCCAAAATTACAGGTTGTTGAACTTGGTCAATTTTTTGTATTTCATGGTAGAACTTGTGGGGGCATTATATGTGTCATACATGTACACACAGAGCACATGTATGAGTAACAAATCACTGTTTGCTCTTCAACCTCCTGTGTCCATGCACTGTGTTGGTGCATTCATCAGTTTAGTTTAAATTTTCATTTGGCCCTAATGGTCAACTGAAATTTAAAAAAAAAAATTAATACGAGATTGAAATGTCCCAAGACTGAAACTTCCCATTAGGCCATTACCCCACATACAGGAAAGGTTTTAGCACGCCACTCTGCAGAGTCTCCAAGCTCTTTGCACCATTTGGTTTGGAAGTATCCCTTATGCAACATACATGTACATAAGTCTAGATGTCTTGGAGATTGTTTATTTTCATTCTGTTCTTCTTTTAACTTTAACAGTGAAATATAGAATTTACAATAGGGCTTGGCGAATCACGATGTTTCTCTCGAATCAAATATTGAACCAAGCAAAAGGTTCAAAACCAAATTGAATCTCAAATAAAATTCACTTTTCAAATGTTACGATACTACGCCCTGCTGGTGCTGTCTATCTCTGTTGTGAAGCCCAATATCAACAGGCAGACTGAACTATTAGAAAATTTACAGGTATCACTAAGGTGGTTAAAGAAAAAGCCATTTATCATCCTTTGAGTGCAACAAGGTGCCATCTGCAATGGCAAAGCATTGCAGATGGCACCTTGGTGCACTTAATGGACGATACATTGTGCAAATGCTCCGTAATGTAATCTCCACTCTTGCTTCAAATGTCATTTTTAGCTCACCTGGCCTAAAAGGCCATATGAGCTTTTCTCATCACTTGGCGTCCAGCATCTGTAAACATTTCACATTTTCATCTTCTTCTCTGTAACCGCTGAGACGGTGTGAACAAAACTTGGCAGGAATGGTCTATGGGAGGTCCTTTACAAACGATCCTCATTTTGTTCCTGTCGGATGAAAAACATGACCACCAGAGGCATTCTTTGATGCTGGTTGGTGGATTTTCAAAAATCTTCTCCTGAAACTGCCAGGCCAAATGTTTTGATACTTCACATAAATGATGACTGGGACCCCTTCTGCCAATGATCCTCATTTTATGTTGATCGGTTTGTAAACATGGCTGCGATTGCGGCTTGTAGTTTCTATAGAAACCCTATGGGAAATCACATTTTTATCTCCTCTGGAACTACTGAGCCGACGTGAACTAAACCTGGCAGGGATAGTCTATGAGAGGTCCTCTACAACTGTTCCTCATTTTTGTTACCTTGCGTCAAAAAACATGGCTGCCAGAAGCATTTTTTGATTCTGATTGGTGGATTTTGAAAAATCTTCTCCTCTGAAACCACGGGTCCAAATGTTTTGGAATTTTACTTAGTTGTTGATTGGGACACCCTCTACCAACGATTCTCATTTAATGTTGATCATGTTGCAAACATGGCCACAATTGCAGCTTATAGTTACTATAGAAACCCTATGGGAAGTCACATTTTCATCTTCTCTGGAACTACTGAGCCGACATGAACCAAACTTTGCAGGATTGCTATATAGGAGGCCCTCTACAAACGGATTTTCCTGTTGGTTGGAAAATATGGCCACCAGAGACATTCTGTGATTCTGATTGATGGATTTTAAAAAAAATTCTTCCCCTCTGAAACCACAAGGCCAAATGTTTTGAAACTTCACATGGTCAATGACTGGGACCCCCTTCTACCAATGATCCTCATTTAATGTTGATTGGATTGCAAACATGTCCACATTTGCGGCTTATAGTTACCACAGAAATCCTATGGGAAAATAACATTTTCGTCATCTTCTCTGGAACTACTGAGCCAATGTGAACCAAAACTTGACGGGAATGGTCTATGAGAGGATGGAAACATGTGGCCGCCAGAGGTTATATTCTAATGCTTAACCCAATGCCTCTCTTGTCTGCACGAACATCGATACTGTCAGCAAAATACTTGTTTTGTTTAAGTTGTAGCAAAACCGCAATAAACTAAGTACACTGCTGCTCCTGCACTGACAAGATCAGAATCTGACATCATTTTCTGGAAAGCTATCAGTGAGAGCTTTCCAGAAAATGATGTCAGCTTCTGGTCTTATCAGTGTAGGAAGAGAAAGATGTATAGTTGAAAGTGGTTATCCTACAGCTTATTTTGACTTGTACTGTAAACAGGTTTGCAGCTATAATTATGTTAATACATGTATTACTCTCAGGTTACTTATCAGAAATACAGATTGATGACTGGTGTTTGGAAAGCATGGAAGTTTTGTTTATTTTGTTTTCCCATCATGTAGAGCTGACCAGTCAATTATGATATAATCTAAGATTTGACGAATTATTTGAATCAAATGTTGTGTTTCCTGTAACCCTTTACCTATCCAAAACAATTTGAAAGAGAATACTGTCTGAAAAAATTGTAATATTTTTATATGACAACCAATGGTCCAGACTATGTAGCTGGTGCTAACGCAAATTAATCCAGGGCCAAACACAAATTTTGCCCCCCAATCCCCAAAATTTGCATGTAAAACCGGAAAAATTAAGTCCTAGATGGTCCTCCATACTTTTGAGATCTGTGCATGCGCAGTATCCAGGAAAGTACTGAAATTGGCACCAACCATTATTCTTTGTTTAGCCCTAAAGTCAGCAACAATGAACTGACATCTGTGCTTTTAAATCTCCTTTTTTGAGGACGCCAGACACAAATCAATGTTAAAATTGGTGGATCCAAGGCTGTAAATGGATGATGGAAGGAAACAACGGTGGTTGGAAACGTTCAGGGCTGTAACTTTATAATAATTATCAAAATCATTTCATGTTTCCCAATTTCGGGACATACACCTGACGTCATCATTATTGCTAATGATTTATCCACTGTTTGTTAAGTATTCCTTCCCTATCCCTCCTTGAAGCCCTCCTGTTAAACTCCTAAGCTTTTTGGCTATTTTTATTGAAATTTTTTATTAAATTTCTTGGGAGTTTAACATGTATTACAGAATGTTTATTTTATTTATCTCCATGGTTACGTCCT
This sequence comes from Pictodentalium vernedei, assembly GCA_031216915.1. Lineage (NCBI taxonomy): Eukaryota > Metazoa > Mollusca > Scaphopoda > Dentaliida > Dentaliidae > Pictodentalium > Pictodentalium vernedei. The sequence continues at coordinate 319,640,976 of CM062295.1, forward strand.
CGCTCTAGGGGTATTGGATCATTTTGGTCTTGCATCTTCTATCCGATGTATCGTTTTTTCTTTGTATGAAGATCTAGCTTTACATCTAGTAGCATTAAAATCTGTTACTGACTTTGGACCTTTTTTGTGTGCCTGATGTCTTGTTTCCATTTTTTTCCTTGACGTTTACATTGACAACGTCTTCAATATATGTAGTATTTAATTATTGTAGGATACATGTATTATTATTCCGGTAGTGTAGCAAATAAAATTTGGATAGTGTCCATACTTAGGCTCTACCCTTGGGCTCATCATGCTCCCTTTGGGAACTTGGGCTTTTTCAAAATTTTCGTCGAAAAATATTTTAATTTGATTTTTTGATTTTGATTGCAACTACTTATGTATCTTTATTATATATTATTATATTGTGGTGTTTGTAGGAGTACAATTGACTCAACAAATCAGAAATCCATTTTGTGATCCGTGATGTTCATGAACTCATCGATGATAATTTCCCATTCAGCATCATGATCTCCACTTTGCTGATCCGTACTGGTCTCCATAGTCAATGTCTGACTCCCCAAAAATGTTGAAATGTTTGCCGTACTCATGGCATATTGAGGTTGCAGTTTTCTTTTGTAAAACCCATCTTTTCGGCTCATGCTTAAATTAATATTATAATAATGCTCTTCACACTGCAAATACCTTTTTGATAATGACACGAAAACTGCCAGAAATAGAGACGTCATGTATTTCTACTTGTTCTCAGTCACAACATTTTCTTTGTTGCATGCAGTCTGTTTGATGTTCTGAGGTGCTCTGATCTTTGCCGACAAAGGAATGTACATATTGTGATCGTGTTTCTTGCTGCCATTTCTAAAGAATGGTTGACTTGTGACTTTGGAGATAAACGTCTTTAGGAATCAGGTCACCGACCAGAACACTTAACCTTTTCTGTGCCAACATTCAAGTTTTTCTGGGGAGGGGACTGCGACCTGTCAACAGTCGCTCTGCTGACCTTGTGGAAGCCCTGAATTATATATTGCTCCTTAAGTGGTACAATATATGGCTTTTTCTTTGTCCACTTCAGTGATACCTGGTCAGTCTAGCCCCATTGTGAAGATAACTGCCAGGTGAATTGTTACTACTAGAATATTAATAAAGAAAGTGTCCAAACTTTTTTCCTACTGATACATTCATAGCAATAGCTTCGAGTAATTTGAATGCCAGTGCATCAGAACTCTGTTTTATATGCTTCTAATTAATGAAAGTATGTTGCAAATTGGGTCTATGTGCTGGTTCAAATATGGACTGCTTTTGGTTGCCATATGAATAAATTGCCCAACCTTACTTAAACAAGTGATAGTACATGTACCATCAACATGTTCTTGAGGTTTGATGATGCATGTATGAAGTAATGTAATCAGTATGCATATTACTATTGAGTACAAATGGGAGATAGTCGGCACTAGAAATACAGCTGTAGTGTAGTAATAATTGAGAAGTGGATTCAGTTTCAGATTTGATTCAGTTTTAAACCTTTTTCTTCATTCGATTTGAGCGAAAAATCATGATTTGCCAGACCCAACCTGACCCATTGTCATATCATCAAGGTCAAGGTCACAAGCATTAACACATGGATTCTTGAATACCATTCTTGTCCGGGTTATACAATTTGATTACTTTTGTCCTGTCCATATAACTTCCTATGATTGACATATCTTATGCTTGAGACAAATTATGGTTCATGACTCAAGGGTGTTACGGCTTTGAACCAGTGTCATATCATCAAATGGCCCTAGTGGTGCTATATAGGACAGGTGGCCTTTTGTTTATAGGCCTACTTGGCCTCAGTATATCCAATATGGACATTAAATCTTTTATATCTTGTTTGACAAAACTCCATGAGTTCTGTCAAACAAAATATTATAGAATAAATGCTCAATTTATCTCTAAAATACAGGAAAGTGACCAGAGCCCTGTTAATTGAGTATTCCTGTTCATTGAATAATTTATGCTGGCAAAGTGGCTATTCAGTTAGCAGGGTTCCACTGTATTACATTTCTGGAGTTAACTGTAGGACTGCAATGATTAATCATGATATGCTTGAACTGCGATACCTTGCTCACGATTTAATACGTATCATTGTCCACTATGTATCGCAAAACGATAAATATAAACAATATCAGGCAAAACAATAGCTTAGATTTTGAAAGCTGGTGGTGCAGTGAAACCCCTGTTTTTTACATACCAGCGTTGATATTAATAAATATGCCATTAACACAGGATTATTCAGTTCACCAAAATTTGGTGAATTCTCTCTACTCAGTAATTTGCTAAATATTTATTGATTAACAACCCCTAACTAACATGAAAAGTAGATGACACTTATAAAATTCTTGAAGTGCTAATTTTTTTGATTTTTTGAGCCAAAAACATAGCTTAAAACCCTCATTGGAACGAGCTCATTGAGCTCATTCCAATGTGGGATCATAAGCTATGTTTTTGTGGCAAAAAATGAAAAAGTAATAAAAATGGAATCGTGAATAGCACTGGCCGTTTTTTGGCCATTACATTGGGTAAAGGGTTAATCCATCATATTTTGTTTGACAGAGTTCACAGCTGTGTCAAACAAGATACATGTATGAGGGATTAAGTTGTTTAAACATATTTTCGAAGAGGAAAAAACACACCGGAAAATGGATCATAAAATCAAAACCTGAAATTAATGACTACCACTGGTTGTCACTTTGAGATGTGACAGGTTGTTTACAAAGTGCATTCAAAAATTTGTTATAAAACTAAATGGAAGCTGCTGGAAATGAATACATGTAGTTCAAAGTATTTGATAGTTGTAGTTGCTTGCCATGAGAGATCATTGTATTGTGATATATTTCGTATCATGCAGATTGGATTGTGATACATATCATATTATAAGGGAAGTATATCGTTGCAGCTTTAGTTTACTGTTGTAAGTTAAATTGAATGGCAACCAGTATCATTATCGACTAATGTTTAAATATTATTTGCAGTGTTGAAATTGAGAACAGTCTATTGTTTTTCCATTAATGTAGATATCCATTGACAAATTACACATTTGGGACTAAAGAACCATTGTATGAGAAAGACAGCTCAGTTCCAGCCAGATTTCAGAGGATGAGAGATGAGTTTGAAAAGTTTGGAATGAGAAGGACGGTCGAAGGAGTACTTATTGTTCATGAACATGGTTTACCTCATGTTTTACTCCTCCAGTTGGGCACAACTTTCTTCAAACTGCAAGTATTTTCTTTTCATTGATAAAGGGCTCAGGAAAACCATTTGTCTTGTTTAATTACACATAAATTTGGATTTGGCATATGGTTTCACATCAACTGGTCACCTGCCAGACAAGTACAGGCCTTTAGATCAGGCTAATTTGGGAAAACCAGACTGCCCATGATTTCGCTTGATATGAGAAAATCTTAAATTTTAGGTCCTGGAAATATATATGACACTTCAAATAAGGGGCTTTCTGGCTCCAATTGTAATGAACAAAACCAAAAATATAGATACAAGTGAAATATATTTAATAAAAGAGTCTTTTATTTATTTATTTATTGGTGTTTAAGGTCACATACTTCTGCACAATGGCTAATCATGACCGTGACAGTTTTACGGATGGAGGAAGCTGGAGTACCCAGAGAGAACCACCGAGCAACGACGAGCAGCTGCCAGCTCCCCAACATCGTAGCTCTGCACTGCAGCACAGGCAGGGTTAAATTGGTTGAAAACATGCACACCATCGACGTGCAGTATGCCTTAGTACACGGCGTCATCGTGCTCCCATGTGGACAATCGGGGTTAAGTGCCTTGCCCAAGGACACAACGTGTGAGTCCGAATTGATTGCTCAGACAGTCACCCATCCGAGGACTAACCGGGCTCGACGTTGCTTAACTTCGGTGATCTGACGAGAACCAGTTACCGCAACTCCACCGCACCCCCAAGTCTTTTTTTATGTCCTGACCTCTGAAGGAGCCTTCTCTGGGCATATAGTCAAGGACTACGTCAGTATTTGTATGTGAATGTTTCATGTTTTAACTCAAATTGTCAGATTTTGAGATCCTTTCATATGGTGACAAACCAACTTGGGGGAAAGGTTATCCACAAATTGAGGGTTTGTTTCACATATCTGTACCAGAGTTATGGTCCTTGTTACACTTAGAAAATGTTCCATACAAACAATTTGTATTATAACTCAAGCATCGGTTGTCGTATTTAGATGTCCTATGGTATGGTGAGAGACCAGCATGGGTAAAGGATGTTTCTTGGTTAAGTTGTGGCTTTTGGTAATCCTGTGTTGGTTGAAAGTAGAGTGGTAACGGGATTAGGTTTAAATTGTATGGTCACCATAGAAGGACCTTAGGTTAGCCCATAAACCTCAGGTCAGCCCCTAGTAGGTTGAAGGTTTAGGGTTCAGAATTAGCAGTAGTGCTTCCTGCGATGTGCAGGGTTGAGGGCTCCACATGGTGAGGGCTCATTTTGTGGAATAAGACATTTTGTGAGTTGCATTGTTGGGAAATGTGGTGTTTATGGTGTGCATCAGATTTCTGAAACAAGAGTCTCCTAGTGTTGAGCTGTAGTCAGAGCTTACAGTGCATTTCAGGGTATAACAACTCCATGATGGACATGAGGTGGAGAGGTTAGGTGGGTGAGGTGGACCTCTATGCGTATTTGTTCCGGAATTAACTTCTGTAAAGTGTAATCAAGGTTTCAGCCTGTTCGACCTTATCAAACAAACAAATACAGAGATCTGTTGTATTTCAGTGGTAATGTTACAAAATCGGATTCAGGTGGGTAGAAGTCTCTACGGTTGTCAGATATGTAATCTTATTGGTCAGGATTAAAAGTGACGGCAACTTAGGTAAGGCAGTCTTGAGTGTGAGAGTCGGAATATGTTACAACTTTATATTGTGGTGTTATTTTTGACTGAAAACTGTCGAAACACAATAAACAGCTGTAGCTTTGGTAGCTAATGGTGTTGAGAGTTTGAATACTCTTTTGGTAGTTATCATTTGGGTACCAGTCTGAGCTTCAAGAGCTGATGTATGTTAGCTCATTAATGCTTTTGGGGAGGCATCCCTTGCCGTTGTTAGGTCGACTGATGTAGTTCTATCAGTGTATATTTCTATCTTGGTAAGTGGTGGATAGAATAGATCGTGTGAAAGGTATAGTGTGGCCGTGTCGGGTAGTGACACAGGTATGGGTCGCACTGACTGGGTCCGGCAGGTAACACGATCAAATACAGTCGTATTGGCTGGAATAAACATTAAAAAATGAAAGTGAAATTAATGAAACCAAAATGCTGACTTGAAATAGCTACCTGTGCAGATTAAGGTTTTAAGTATATACAAGTGTGTTGTAGAAATAATTGGTGTAAACAGTGTGTATGAGTCAAACATTGGTAAATCACAAACTCGATATTAGCATGCAAAGAGTATTTCAAAATGGCTGTCGATAAACGAACTGGAGTCTATCATAGACTTGTAGGAAATGGAATGCTAATAAAGGGATATGAAAGCCACTTGACTTGTCCTCAAGCTTTGGGTGTGATCATCTAACAGCGGTGCAAAGAGGAGAGGGCCATGTTGGCCCCATCCATAGATCCGTGTGTAGATTGTCCACAGAATTCCATGTTTATTAAAATGTCATATAACATGATTATGATGTATTATCTGATGGCGTACATCATATTTTTGAAACACGAGTCTCTCAGTGTTATTGAACTGTATAATAATAAAGGGACATAAAAGTCACTACGCTCGCCCTCAAACTTCAGGTGTGGTCATCAAACAGTGGTGCGAAGAGGAGGGGGCCAAGATGGTCCCATCAATGTTAGCCCAGCCTGTGGGGAGGGGAGGGGGGGGGGGTCACTGTAGGTTGTATGGTAAGTTGAGCTAAATTTAAGAGGACACCATCAGTCCGGGTTCAGTTGTCCACAGCATGCCATGTTCATTACAGTGTCGTATTACGTGGCCAAAATCCCCCAATTTAAAGAGGGAGTTGGTTTGTTCTTTGTTAACTTGTGGTTTTTGGTTATCCCATGTTGGTACAAAGTAGAGTGGTAATGGGATTAGGCTTTTTATGTGTGGTCACCATTGGAAGACCCTAGGTAGATTTCAAGTCAGCCCTTGTTAGGTTGAGGTTCAGGGCTCAGGATAGCTAACCATAACAGCCAGTGTGGTCAGGTTGGAATGTTGTTCCATCCAACATCATATATGCTGATTCTGGGTGTGTTTGACATGTAAAGCCACTCGTGAGCTATTTGCGTGGCGGTGCATAGGTAGATGACGGCCTTAGATGAGTATCACTGGTAGGAGCGCATGGGCCTAGTCCCGGGAACCATGTCTTTGGTTGGTCAGGGGTATTGTCAGTCGGTGAGTGGATTGTGGACCCTTGTGCGTTCAGGGGAGGTATGGTAGTATCCTCTGGTAAAGTCACCTGGTGAGTGGATTCTGGGAAGCATGTCCCTGGTTAAATAACTTCCTTAACCTGTTATGTTGTATTGTCATGCCTGTCTTTGTGTTTCTATGGCCATATTATGATGGAAGCTATTCTCAAATGTAGAAGAGGCAGAGAGAATTTATATATTTTTCGTGATGTCTTCACACGTTCTCGAATGTGTAAATGGTGTGAAATTGGGATAACTTAAAGGCCTGATTCGTCTATGTGCAACTCTTCCAACATTTATGAACCGATTTTTACAAAAGCTTTTCTAACATTACCATATTTTTATACTGTACCAATGACCCAGACTTAGCTGGTGCTAAACTCCTTAATTCTGGGCCAAACACAAATTTTGCCCCCCCCTCCCCCATCCCCAAAATTTGCATCAAAAACCAAAAAATACATATCCTACATGGTCCTCCATACACTTACTCCTCTGCGCATTGTCAAGGAGGTCCCGAAATTGGCACCAATTATCATTCTTTGTTTGGCCCTCAAAACAGTTACACTTCACTGTTATTTGTGCTTCCAAATCTCAGTTTTCATGATGCCAGACACATTTTGATGAGAGAAATGGTGGAAATAAAGAGGAAATATAAGGAGGAGAGGAAAAAATACTGCAAGAAAATGTTCAGGCTGTAACTTATAATTATTTTATGAAATTATTTCAAGTTGCCTTTTTTCAAGGCATAGCCCTGATGTTGTCATTCTTGCTATGAAGTACCATTGTTTGATCAGTGTTTCCTCTCTACCTTCCTTATTCCCCCTAGCTATTCTCCCATGTTTTGGCATATTTTTTGTAATGTTCATTACTAAAATTTCTTGGGAGTTTTGGCTTTGTAACAGAATTATTTCTTGTTTTTTTTCCCCATGTTTACGTCCTCACCCTAGGGGTGTTTAGGCATTTTGGTCTGCATCTACCATCTGATGTTCTACAGTTTCTTCTCTGGAAGCCTCTGTTTTGCATCAGATAGTGTTTTAAATTGGTAACTGATTTCGGGCCAGGTTTGTTCAGTGCCTGGAGTCATGTTTCCGGTTTGTTGACACTTTTGCTTAGGTTGACAACAGTTACTGCTGATAGTGATTATTTCTCTTCTGCATCTCTTATTCATAGCAAGATACATTAATATTGTCCGTAAGTGTCTCATTAATTTTTTCAAAATGAATTTAAATTTTTGTCCACACTTAGGCTTTTTTGGGATCCATTGGGCTCAGTGTTCCCATTGGGAACTTGGGCTCTTCTGAAAAAAATTTTTTTTTGAAAACATTTTTTCTTTTCGAATCATTATTTCTTAATGACTATAATGGATTGTTGTATTATGTATCTTTATTTTCAAGGATTAGTGCGAGTACTATGATTGTTTACCTTTCACAATGAATGATTATTGTTCAAATTGTAATAGGAGGAAATCTTCCTATGATTCTCATGATCTCTGTATTAATTGTACTCTCTGTACTCGCACTGATCTTTGTTTTGTGTGTTTCAAATGGGATGGCAAACGTTGGAAACGTGTGTCACGCTATGTTGTTACTGGAGAAAGGTCCATGCCGGTTCTCTCTCCGCAGAGTCACTCTAGTCTTTCACTCTCTTTTTCAGAGGAACAAGAACAGTGTGATATTTCCGTGATGTCGTCCTGAAGTGTGCCTCCGTCGTCACATACAAGCGAAGAGCTAGCGGCAAAAGTGCTCATGGAGATCCGTCAATTACCCGAAAGGAACTTGAAGGGGTTGACGTCCGCTAGCTCGACCGGGGTTGCGTCCATTCACCGAATGGGGCAGCACCCAGGTTCATCCGTTGCAGTCCAGCAGAGAGAGTCGGGTGCTGCGAGCACTATAAAACATCCACATGCACACCCAGTGACGACAGAAAGGAGGATGGATCGGAGGAAGCCTGATAGTCCAGTGTTTAGCTTGTCCAGCTTAGCACGAGCTGCAAGAGAGAGAGGTCCCTCTCTCATACAGCACCATCTGGGACCAGATGATGTAGTCTGTAGCGTTACACAGTCGGAGCATACGTCCTCCGCTCGGGACGCTCCGGTATATAGGCAGTCCGGCGAGGCTACCTATAAGGCTTCCTCATCCTCACAGCAGCACACTCGACCGCACCTTGGCTACGTGACCAGTGATTTACAGTCAGCTTCGACGACCAGGGATTCCACGGCGACCAGGTCACGCCATTCGGTAGCCAGGGATACGAGGCCTTCTACATCCAGACATTCGCATAAAAGATGTATGCAGGATGCAACGTCCAGGAAGCTTCCGGCGGCTAAATCCAGTAAGACCACGGCTCCCCAGGCTCCCCAGGCCTCCGTAACAGATGTGCTATCACAGATAGCAAAGATAATCGCAGCATCCCAGCAACTGGCAGAGCCTCTGTCGGAACATGAAGTATCAGACGAAGCTGGGTCGGTAGGTTCCACAGCTGGATTGGGTGCGGACCACCGAGATTTCCATGAGGTCCAGCAGGATGGCGAAAGGGATTCCGATGAATTAGATATTTCCTTTTCGGAACAACATAACATAGCCGTAGAATTCATCCGGCATTACCTTCCAGAAGTTGTTCCACCGGACCAGAATGCTGCGCAGACGCCCTTAGGCCGACGGGGCGAGGTGCGGGTCGCGGAGGACGTAGTTTCTCCTTCCGCAAGCCTCGTGGATCCAGGAGGTGATGGTTTAAACCTCTGTCGTGTTCTGGTGGGTGGAAGACTGTCGAGTTTCTCAAGCAATTGGGAATCAATTACGGAGGACCCTTGGGTTCGAGGGGTTATTTCGGAAGGACTAAAACTGTCCTTCAAAGGCAAACCTCCGTTAACTCGAAGTCCAAGATGGACTCAGCTTCCGTCAAATTGTCAGAAAAGAACAGCACTTCTATCAGAAGTCCAGTCTCTTTTAACGAAGAACGCGATAGAGGTGTAGAAAACCAGGAATCTCCAGGTTTGTACAGCCATCTCTTTCTGGTTCCGAAGCCAGACGGCTCGTTCCGTCCAGTGATCGACTTAAGCTGGATAAACAAGCTGATCGTGGCTCCAAAGTTTTATATGGAGACCATTCGATCGGTCAGAGCGAGCATTCGAGTGAACGACTATGCTGCGAGCATAGACCTCAAGGATGCATACTTTCATGTCATATCAGTTCCGAGCGATGTGCTTTGGTCTGAATCTAGCGCCCTGGGCTTTCACTCGAGTAATGAACTCGGTAATGACTCATTTCCGAGCTCATTCGTCTGCGGTAACGTCGGCTTACCTGGACAATATTCTTCAGAGATACGGCAATGAGTTAACGCTTCAGAACGATATGCAGAATCTGCTTCTATTGCTCCGACATCTCGGTTTCATAGTAAACGAAGATAAGTCGAATCTGGTGCCGTCCAAGTCATTCACCCACCTGGGGATGAGCTTCGAGACGCACAACAATCTCGTTCGCCTGCCTTTAACCAGAGCGAAATTAGTCAGTTGTTAGGCTCGCTATTGTCTTCACTCAGACAAAGTTTCAGCGAGGGAATTCATGAGACTAATAGGTCTGTGCGGAGCTGCCGTGGATCTCATTCCAATGGGGCGGCTACGCACTCGTCCTCTCCAGGTCTATGTGACTCAGAATTGGAGAGTGAAGATTCATTCGCTCCAGACTGTCATCCTCTTGTCAAGCCAAGTGAAACAAGAGATTCAGACTTGGGCAGACATACAGTGGTTAACTCAGGGGGTTCCACTGCAATTGCCAGATCCAAGTTTTACGATTATGACGGATGCCAGTCAAACAGGCTGGGGCGCGACACTGAGCCCATCGGATTTGAAGTGCCAGGGTCTTTGGGATCCGCAGTTTTAGATCTAAGCAAGCACATCAACATCAAAGAGATGATGTCGATTTGGCTTGCTCTACGTCATTGGATAGACGTTATTCACAATGCACAAATTATGTCCGACAGTACGACAGTAGTTGCGTATATTCGGAACCAAGGTGGCACTCATTCCATTCCGTTGCTCAATCTAACGGAAAGAATTCTTCTGTTTGTACTAGAACATCAGATTCTTCTCTCCGTCTGTCATATTCCGAGTTGTCTGAACGTCTTAGCAGACTCCCTTTCACGAAGGGGTCGCCTGTTGCCGTCAGAATGGACTCTCAACAAGCGAGTATTCAATCAGATTTGCTACCAATGGGAACGGCCAATGATAGATTTATTTGCGACACATCTCAACAATCAGTTGCAGACGTATGTGTCACCTTGTCTGGATCCTCGAGCGTTTGCAGTAGACGCTCTCTCGATCTCTTGGGACGGAATGATAGGATATGCGTATCCTCCAGCGCCGTTGATTCAGCAAATATTGCTCAAGATAAAACAATCGCAATGCAAGATTCTGTTGGTAGCATCTCTGTCTCCACAGAGACCGTGGATAAATCTACTCAGGTGTCTGTGGTGGGACATGCCGAGGAAGCTTCCTCAACGGGAAGATCTTCTTTCGCAAGGGAAATCGCGCATCCTCCATCACAATCCGCAAGGTCTAAACCGTTGTGCGGTCCTTCTTGCACGGAAAACATTTTACAGAACGAGCAGTGGACACGATTTCTAACTGTAGGAGGACCTCCTCTTCGCTAAACTATGCTGCTAAGTGGAGAGTCTTTTGTCAGAGGTGTGGGGATCATTCCGTAGATATTTATGATCCTTCCATTCCAGACATTGCAAACTTTCTAGTATATTGTTTGATGAGATTAATCTGCAGCCTATCACCATTAAGGGTTATAGGTCTATGCTATCCGATACCTATGCACATCATGATAGCTTGATAATTGGAACTAATGTCCCTTTATCTAAGTTAGTTAGAAATTTTTCGATAAATAGACCTAGAACCCTTAGATTAATTCCGAAGTGGAATTTGGCCTGGGTTCTTCTTAAGCTACAAGAAGCGCCTTTTGAGCCTCTTGACACAGTGGACTTCAAATTCTTAACATATAAGACAGCTTTTCTCTTAGCTTTCTCTTCTGCTAGAAGAGTTAGTGAGCTTCATGCACTATCTGTGGAGGATTCTCACCACCATAGTGTTGGTAATACCATTACCTTTACCACCAATGTTGGATTTTTGGCTTAGAATCAGGCTCCTAATAAGTATCCTGAACCTATTGTTATTAAGGCCCTTCCTCTTCTGATGGGCGTAGACCTTTACTGTGTCCTGTTAGAGCAATATGTATTTACAAACGTAGATCTGAGTTCATCAGAAAGGGACATAAGCGTTTCCATCTGTCTTTGATGCCTGATAGAAAGGATATTATGGTTCATTCTGTTGCTAGATGGATTCAATTAACTATTCGTACTGCTTATGAAAAATTATCTTCTCAGCAGTCGGCACTCAAGATCTCAGCTCATGAAGTAAGAGCTCTTTCTACTTCTTGGGCCTATGCTAATTGTATTGCTATTACTGATCTAACAAAGGCTGAATATTGGTCTCAACCTTCCACATTCACTAATTTTTATCTCAGAAATATTGAGTCCATTTCTGGAGACCTCCATTGTTTTGGTCCGTTATCAGTTGCTCAGAATATTGCCCACTAAACAGTTGCAACTATAGTTATGTAGGCTTTCTGTTCCGGAAGTGACTCTGTCCTGCTGCCCTCTTCGCTCTGGGGTATTTGACCCTCGGTAAGGGGAGGGGGGGGGGGCAGGTGTTCCCTTAGGTCACCTGCTTTATAGTGAAAAGCAAGGGAATACCTCCCCTAGAGTCAGTAATTCCGAGTCGGTATCGGAATGGTTTTAAAGTGTACAGCTAATGTTTACTCATCCATGTAATATTTTTAAAGTGTAGCTCGGTGTGAAGCATTTGTATATGTCATGTGTCAAACGAGCATTAATATACAATCCTTGGACACTTTTAATGCATATAAAGAGTCTCATTTCTCTGGACTTCCTTTATTTATTGGCTTACCTTTAAAAATATTAGTATAAAGGGTTATACTGGATGTTAATAGAGATCATTGATGTATTATTATGCTCAATTACTGATCGGTATTGTGTCTTTCTTCTTTAATATAAATAAGAAAGATACATGTAAAGCCTATCTCTTCTTTTCTCCTGGAGAGGATATTCTATTACAGATAATTGTGCTTATTGGATTTTCCTTTATGTCCTTGGCCCTCCTGCCCATTTACTATTCAGCTATGTCTGGGTCATTGGTACAGTATAAAAATGTTAAAAAATTTATAGTAATTTATATATTTTTTATACTTACCAATGACCCAGACGGGGATGGCCCTCCCAGGAGTTGGGAACTCATACCTCCCCGCTGAGTACATAACGCTTACCAGGCATTGGTTGTAAGAATGATAATTGGCGCCAATTTCGGGACCTCCTTGACACTGCGCATGCGCAGAGGAGTAAATGTGTGGAGTACCATATAGGTCATGTATATTTTTATACTGTACCAATGACCCAGACATAGCTGGTGCTAACTCTTAAAAATCTAGGGCCAAACACAAATTTTGCCCCCCAATCCCCAAAATTTGCATCTAAAACCAAAAGAAATCATGTCCTAAAAGACCTCCATACTTTGCCCCTACTGCGCATGCGCAGTGTCAAGGACGTTCCGAAATTGGCGCCAATCATCATTCTTTGTTTGGCCCTTCATCATTTAACATCTCACTGATCTTTGTGCTTGTAAATCTCAGTTCAAATGATGCCAGACACATAAATATGGAGAAATGGTGATTCTAAGGAGGATAGAGAAGGAAGAGAGGAAAAAAGAGTGACAGAAAATATTCAGGGCTGTAACTTAAAATTTTTGTAATGAAATTATGTTAAGTTGCCTATTTTCGAGGCATGGGCCTGTTGTTGTCATTCTTGCTTTGAAGTTGCACTGCTTATTCAGTGTTTCCTCTCTCCTTATCCTGTAAGTCCCCCCTTGCTATTCTCCCATGCTTTTGGCATATTTTTGAGTAAGATTACTACTAAAATTTCTTGGGAGAATTAGCTTGGTTACAGAATGAATTCTGTTATTTTCCCCATGTTTACGTTTTCACCCATGGGTGTTTAGACGTTGTGTTCTGCATCTATCATCTGATGTTCTACAGATTCTTCTCTGGAAGTCTCTGTTTTGCATCAGATAGTGTGTATTATTGATAACTGATTTCGGGCCAGTTGTGTCAGTGCCTGGAGTCATGTTTTCTGGTGTTTATACACTTCTTGTTTACATTGGCAACAGTCTCTTTTGAGGGGGGGCTTTTTGCCTTTGGAGTAGTTTTACTCATTATTAGATACCTTATTATTATCCGTAAGTGTTGCATTAATTATTTAAAATAATTTTAAAATTTTTGACCACACTTACCCTTGGGATCCATTGGGGCTCAATGTTACTTTTCAGAAACTTGGGCTTCGCTGGAAAAATATTTTTCAAAAATTATTTTGAATTTCATTTGCTTTTTTCAATGTTAATGGATCATATTATTATTTATCTTTGTATTTAGGGGTTTGTGTGAGTACTAGGACTTGTTGTCTTTTCACTATGAAAGGACATTGTTCAAATTGTAATAGGAAGAAATCTTCCTCTGACTTTCATGATCATTGTATTAATTGTAGTCGGTGTACTCGCACTAACTCCTGTTCAATATGTCAATATTTTGATGACAAACATTGGAAACGTGTGTCACGGTATGTTGTTAGTGGAGAGAGGACTATGCCGGTCCTTTCTCCGCAGGGTCACTCTAGTCTATCAGTTTCTATTTCAGAGGAACAAGAACAGGGTGATGTTTCCATGTTATCTTCCAAGAGTGTGCTTCCGTCGTCACAATTGAATGCAGAGCTAGCGGCAAAAGTGCTCATGGAGATACGACAGTTGCCTAAGAGGTCCCGAGTAGGATCGACGACGCTGTCGTCCGCTAGCTCGCCCGGTGTAGCGTCCATTCACCGAATGGTTCGGCAGTCGGGTTCGTCCGTTGCGGTCCAGGAGGAAATGTTGAGTGATGCGAGCACTATAAACATTCAAGGTGCACACCCAGTGACGGCGGATGATAGGAGAGATCGGAGGAAGCCTTCTCGTCCGGTTCCTAGCTCGTCCAGGTCCAGTCGGGCCGCGAGCGAGAGAGGCCCCTCTCTCGTACAACAACATCAGGGACCTGATGTTGTACAAATTGTGTCGCAAGTGGAACACACGTCCGTCGCTCGGGACGCTCCGTTGTTTAGGCAGTCCGCGGAGACTGTTCAGGCTTCCTCATCCTCTCGCCAGCGCACACGACCGCACCTTGGCTACGTGACCGCGGATATACTACCAGCTTCGCCGATAAGGGATTCTTCGGCGATCAGGTCACGCCATCCAGTAGCCAGGGACACGAGGCCAGTAGACTCCGGATGTTCGCATAGGAAGAGTATGCGGGAGTCAGTTGATGCGGAGCTTCCCGCGGCGAAGCAGCAAAAGACCGCTAATCCGCAGGCCTCGATGACGGACGTGCTTGCTCAAATAGCACAGATTATCGCAGCATCCCAGCAATCGACAGAATCGGTGTCGGATAGGGAATTATCCGACGGCGCTGGGTCGGTACGCTCCGCCAAAGTATCGGGTGCGGACGACCGGGAGCATCATTAGGTCTGACCAGATGGTGAAAGGGATACGGATGACTTGGAGCTATCCCTTTCGGAACAACATAAAGCTGCCGTGGATTTCATTCGGCACTTCCTTCCTCATGTTGTTCTGTCGGGCCAGACTGCTGCGGTACCGGACAAGAGACTGATAGCGTCATTGGACACTGAATTCTTCGAGCGGTTCAGAGACATCGTCCCTGAGTTTCCGTCTCAGTCCAATAATGTCACAAGAACATTTGATTTATTGAACGACGCTATATTCAAGCTTGCTTCCAAATCAGGAAAAGCTGGTTTCTTGTCCTCCAATGCTCTTAACCTGCCTTTCATTAATGCAAGGAATAAATTCGATACGGCAGGACAGGGTATTCTGAGAGTTCCTCTGCATCTTGACGACGAGGCGGAAGACTTAGAATTGTCATTACCGTCGTCTATATCCGTTCCAACCGCCGTGTTGGACACGACAATCATGTCTAACAGGGCCAGTTTAGACGCTTTATCGTACGCAGACCACCTTACAAAGGCGTTATCACTGCGTCTTCAAGGGAAAGAATTCCAGGATATACAATCCTCTTTAAGACTTCTTTCAAGAGCAGTGGCTTATTCCACGTATAACTCCGCCCTCTCAGTGGCAAACCTGGAGTTGGTTAGACGTGACGCAGCCCTAGCTACATCCACACGCGTGGATAGTAAGGTGAAGAACTCTCTCAGAGTCGCTTCGGTCTCCGGAGAACTTCTATTCGACGGCAAGCTTTCTGCAATCTAAGATAAAATTACTAAGAAAGCTTCGGATTCTCTGCTGTTTATATCCGCTTCCAAAAAAACGGATACGGCAGATAAGAATAAGACAGGCACTTCTGGGTCTAATGCGCCCAAGAAAGGTGCCTATAGAGGTTCCGGTGCGTCCTCTTGGTCTTATTCAAGAGACCGTCAAGGCGGGACGTCCTTCGGGCCGGGATTATCGGTCGGACGCCCCGAGGTCGACGGGACGAGGTGCGGGTCGTGGAGGACGTGGTTTCTCCTCCCGCAGGCCTCGCAGGTCCAGGAGGTGATGGCTTCAACCTCTATCGTGTTCCGGTTGGCGGAAGGTTGTCGAGTTTTTCAGAAGAGTGGGTGTCGACTACGGACGACCCTTGGGTGAGAGGGGTGATTTCGGAAAGTCTAAGAATATCCTTCAAACGAAAGCCTCCATTAACTCGAAGTCCAAAATGGACTCAATTTCCGTCAAATCCGCAGAAAAGAGACGCTCTGTTATCGGAGGTGCAGTCTCTTTTAATGAAGAACGCGGTAGAGGTCGTAGAAGACCAGGAAACACTGGGATTCTACAGCCATCTGTTTCTGGTTCCGAAACCAGACGGCTCGTTCCGTCCAGTCATAGATTTGAGCTGGATAAACAAGCTGATCGTCGCTCCGAAATTTTATATGGAGATGATTCGGTCGGTCAGAGCGAGTATTCGGGTGAACGATTATGCTACAAGCATAGATCTCAAAGATGCGTACTTTCATGTCATGGTACATCCGACATTCAGAAAGTATCTACGCTTCGCAGTCCTAGGTGTGGTGTATCAAATCCGGGTGATGTGCTTCGGATTGAACCTAGCACCCTGGGCTTTCACTCGGGTAATGAACTCGGTAATGATCTATTTCCAAGCTCATTCGTCTGCGGTAACATCGGCCTACCTGGACGACATTCTTCAGAGGTACGGCAACGAGTTAACGCTTCAGAACGATGTGCAGAATCTGCTTCTATTGCTCCGACATCTCGGTTTTATAATAAACGAGAAGTCGGATCTGGTGCCGTCCAAGTCATTCACTCATCTGGGAATGAGCTTCGAGACGCACAACAATCTCGTTCGTCTGCCGTTAACCAGAGCGAAATTAGTCAGTTGTTACGCTCGCTATTGTCTTCCTGCAGACAAAGTCACAGCGAGGGAGTTTATGAGACTGATAGGTCTGTGCGGAGCCGCCGCGGATCTCATTCCAATGGGGCGGTTACGCACTCGTCCTCTCCAAATTTTCTTAACTCAGAATTGGAGTGTGAAGATTCATTCGCTCGACAAAGACGTTCTCTTGTCAGATCAAGTGAAACAAGAGATTCAGACTTGGGCAAACATTCAGTGGTTAACTCAGGGAGTTCCGCTGCAGTTGCCGGATCCGAGTTTTACCGTTATGACGGATGCCAGTCAAACAGGTTGGGGTGCAACATTGATCCCAACGGATTCGAGATGCCAGGGTCTTTGGGATCCACAGTTCCTAAGCAAGCATATAAACATCAAGGAAATGATGTCAATTTGGCTTGCGTTACGTCATTGGATGGACATTATTCACAAAGCTCATGTCCAAATTCTGTCCGACAATACGACAGTAGTGGCGTATATACGGAACCAGGGAGGCACTCATTCCGTTCCGTTTTTCAATCTAACGGAGAGAATCCTTCTGTTTGCTCTAGAACATCAAGTTCTACTTTCGGTCTGTCATATACCGGGTCGTCTGAATGTACTAGCAGACTCCCTTTCACGGAAGGGTCGCTTGTTGCCGTCGGAGTGGACTCTCAACAAACAATTATTCAATCAGATTTGCTACCAGTGGGAACGGCCAATGATAGACTTATTTGCGACACATCTCAACAATCAGTTGCAGACGTATGTGTCACCGTGCCCGGATCCAAGAGCATTTGCAGTAGACGCTCTAGCGATCTCATGGGACGGAATGGTAGGATATGCGTATCCTCCAGCGCCGTTGATTCAGCAAGTATTGCTAAAGATAAAACAGTCTCAATGCAAGATTCTGTTGGTAGCATCTATTGGTAACATCTCTGTCTCCACAGAGACCGTGGATAAATCTGCTCAGGTGTCTCTTGTGGGACCTACCGCGAAAGCTTCCTCCACGGGAGGATCTTCTTTCGCAGGGTAAACCGCGTCGACTTCATCACAACCTGCAAGGTCTCAACCTTCACGTTTTTCCGTTGTGCGGTCCTTCTTGCATGGCAAGCACTTTACAGGACGAGCAGTGGACGCGATTTCTAACTGTAGGAGGACCTCCTCTTCGCTAAATTATGCGGCTAAGTGGAAGGTTTTTCGTCGTTGGTGTAGGGATCATTCTGTTGATATTTTTGATCCCTCCATACCAGACATTGCAAACTTTCTAGTATACTTGTTTGACGTAATCAAACTGCAGCCTGTTACTATTAAGGGTTATAGGTCTATGTTATCTGATACCTATGCACACCACGATAGTTTACAAATTGGATCTAATGTCACTTTATCTAAGTTAGTTAGAAACTTCTCGATAAATAGACCCAGAACTCTTAGATTAATTCCTAAGTGGAATTTAGCTTGGGTTCTTCTTAAACTAAAGGAAAAGCCATTTGAGCCTCTTGGGACAGTAGATTTCAAATTCTTGTTTTATAAGACAGCTTTTCTCTTAGCTTTTTCTTCTGCTAGAAGAGTCAGTGAGCTTCATGCACTATCGGTGGATGATTCTCACTATCGTAGTGTCAGGAACACTATCACCTTCACTACTAATGTTGGATTTTTAGCTAAGAATCAGGCTCCTAATAAATATCCGGAACCTATTGTTATTAAGGCTCTTCCGTCTTCAGACGGGCGTAGGCCTTTTCTCTGTCCTGTTAGAGCTTTACGCATTTATAAGCAGAGATCTCAGTTTATCAGAAAGGGACGAAAAGAGCTCTTTCTACATCTTGGGCTTACGCAAATAGTGTGGCTATTACAGATTTAATGAAGGCTGCTTATTGGTCTCAGCCATCCACATTCACGAATTTTTATCTCAGAAATATTGAGTCCATTTCTGGAGACCTGCATTGTTTAGGTCCGTTATCTGTTGCTCAGAATGTCGTCCTCTAAACTGTTGCAACTATAGTTATGCAGGCTTTCTGTTCCGGCAGTGACTCCATCCTGCTGCCCTCTTCGCTCTGGGCTATTTGACCCAGGGCAAGGGGAAGGGGGGGGGGGAGGGTGTTCCCTTAGGTCACCTGCTTTATAGTGAAAAGCAAGGGAATTCCTCCTCCGGAGTCAGTAATTCTGAGTCGTTTCCGGGATGGTTTTAAAGTGTAATATTAATGTTAAAAATTCATTCATGTCATATTTTTAAAGTGTAGCTCAGTGTGAAGCATTAGTATATGTCAAGTGTCAAACGGGCGTTAATATACAATCCTCGGACACTTTTAAAGAATATAAAGAGTCTCAATTCTCTGGACTAACTTTATTTATTGGCTTACTTTAAAAATAATTAGTATAATGGGTTATACTGGATGTTAATAGAGAACATGAATGTTATTGTGCTCAATTATGAAGGGTATTGTATCTTTCTAATTTATCATAAAATAAGAAAGATACAGGTAAAGCCTAATACTCCTTTTCTCCTTGAGGGGTTTACTCTACATTATATAGTTGAGCTTATTGGATTTTCCTCTTAGTCCTAGGCCCTCCAGCCTTTTTACTATTCAGCTATGTCTGGGTCATTGGTACAGTATAAAAATGTTAAAAAATTTATAGTAATTTTTTATTTTTTATACTTACCAATGACCCAGACGGGGATGGCCCTCCCAGGAGTTGGGAACTCATACCTCCCCGCTGAGTACATAGCGCTGACCAGGCACTGCCAGTAAGAATGATGATTGGCACCAATTTCGGAACGTCCTTGACACTGCGCATGCGCAGTAGGGGCAAAGTATGGAGGTCCTTTAGGACATGATTTCTTTTGGTTTTAGATGCAAATTTTGGGGATTGGGGGGCAAAATTTGTGTTTGGCCCTAGATTTTTAAGAGTTAGCACCAGCTATGTCTGGGTCATTGGTAAGTATAAAAAATATATAAATTACTATAAATTTTTTAACTTTTCGGTTTTTGATGCAAATTTTGGGGATTGGGCAAAATTTGTGTTTGGCCCTGAATTAAGGAGTTTAGCACCAGCTAAGTCTGGGTCATTGGTAAGTATAAAAAATATATAAATTACTATACATTTTTTAACTTTCAAGTGAACACATTCCCAAATTTTAACAAAATAATCAAGTTATAACACTTTGAACTTAAGAAGATTTAATATAGATTTCTATATGAGGTTCTTGTGTGTGTAACTCATTCTACATCTATGAACTGATTTCAATGAAACTTCCTTCTCAAACATGAACATTGTCTCCCTTTGAACTTGAATTTAATATAGAATTCCAAATGGTTTATTTTTCAATTCATTTTTTCAGGCCAGGTGGAGAATTGAATCCAAGTGAAGACCAAGTTGAAGGGTTGAAAAGACTACTAACAGAGGTATTTAACTTTTTTCATCTTTTTTGTGGTGCCAGTATTTGTGACAGGCATCAACAGTTTTATGCCTATCATCCCAAACATGGTACTTGTCACAGGGTTTAGAACTCAATACTCAAGTGCACCATTACTTAACTGGTCGAGTAATACAGATTTTTGACCATCATTTATTGCTCTTTAACATTTGATTGCATAGTGCCGATAGGCACTATCCAATCAAATGTAACTGAGCAATGTGTCATTAACAAAATCGGATTCTTGCCAGGGTCAGTATGAAACCTATTCCAACAGAGTTTAGGTGTTAAGGTCACAGCCTACTGTATTTCATAAAGCCCATATATGGGCCTCCAGCACTCTGTTAGTTAATTCTGTAACAATTGTTAAAAATATCTGTGTTAGGTGTATTGGGCAGCAGTACTCGATTGGGCAGAATTATTTTTAAGGTCTTTCTGTCACCAAAGAGTAGATTATTTTTCTTGAATTAAGCTTATCACTTCCTCTTTCTCAATTCCAAAGGTGAATTCTACCACATGTTAAATTTGTAAAATGAATATGCAAGGTAATTGTATAATTTTACAGATACAGGCCTGGAAAAAACCTGTGAATTACCATTTAGGTTACTTGTGGGTTCATCAGCTGTAAAATACGCGAACGAAGTACAGGTTATGGCAAAGTAATACAGCATAATTTTATGAAATTACTAATCTCACATGTTTTACCAGAAAGACTTGGCTATCTTTTGTAACTATCTCGACTCAAAGGTAAGTATCCACATATGATTATTATGCATCAGGTTTGTAACATTAGCCGTGATTGGTTAATTTGACACCTTCTAAAAGTCATAGTACTGGAGTTTTGGGGCAAAACACGGGTACTGTCGGAACGTTCTTCCCTGGAGACCAGAGAACAAAGAAAATGTAAGCTCCACTTCGATTGATCATCGTCGATTACGTACGCCCTCAATTTCTCAACACCAAATGCTGGCGCTGTGTCCGTTTAACTTTTTTCGTCACCGATAGACACAAACTTACCAACAAATATATCATCTTCAGTGGGTGTGTTTTCAATTTTAACTGAAAACAATGAATTCAAAAGAATCAGAAATATTAAAAACTCGCGTGTTGTTTACCACTTCAGTGAATCCTGAATATGAGTTATGACTTCAATCAATTATATTTCCACAAGTTTAGTACTCCTCGACCTCACTGAGCCTCTGCCTCAAGTTCAAAATAAATTGTTTCACTCCGCTTAATTCTAACAACTGTCATCGTCGAAGAAACATGAATTTATGTAGCATTATACCACATATCACACAAACATTAATAATGAATTATAACATGAACAGCATGATACAGTTGTAAACACTGGATTTGGTGATATAACATCTCCCAAAGCTGCGGCACTTGTGACAAGTCATTTTTGAATTTGATGATCTAGAAACTCCTAAAGAGACGTCATTCGTTCGAAATGACGACATTTTCTGGATTCGACTACATTGTTATTACAAGGTGGGATGGCATGTTGCAGTCAACAATTAGCAATGAAGGATATTTTTTGTTCGGCATAATAAAATAATTAGAACGTTCCTTTTAACTGCTTCAGGTTTTATTTCAGAAATCACACAAACTCGGGTACTATTGACCGATAGAACATGGAAAGGAACGTTCTAATATTATAATAGAACACTGCATATGAATAGAATGGCATGCTGTTTCCATCTTAAAGGAATTTCCACCAAAATAAATAGCAACAACTAATGCGTGATCTCGGTTAGTTAGTTGTTGATAATTATACAGGCAGAAATACTGTTAAGACATAAAAATAACATTGTAGTAAAAACCGAGAAGGCGTAGAAGCATCGCAACATGCTTTTTCCTATGGTTTACCACCATGCAATGCTTTTTCCTATGGGTTACCACCATGCTGTATAGTAGAGTGTTCAGTTGTGTGACATCATCGCATAGTCATTGTGAAAATTTCTGATTTTTCAACTTCAATTGCTTGTAAAAAAATCAATAAAGATTGTTGATGGCCACAAAGCAACACGTTTGTTAATAAAATATCCAAGAACAAGTGGGTCTACAAGAAATTCTATAATTGTATGTATTTTCTTTTCGTGAGATGTTTAAACTCGACGAGTCCAGGGGGGGGGGGGGGGTCTTCCAAAAAATTCCGGACACAAGGCCTAAAATATTTTTTTCCACCTTTTGACCACCACCCACCCACCCACGTGCAAAAAAAATATTTTTTTCCTCTGACCACTTGGACACCCACCCCACCACCTATATTTTTTCAGTGTATCACCACAGTGGGTAATGAAAAATTATTGCACTGAGCTTCCAGTTGTCAATCCTTGCCTTAATTTGAATCCTAATCTACTGTCTAAACTAATTATGTACACATCAACCAGCATCAACAGAAGCATTTAGATTTCACTAAAGAAAATTGTTATTAACTCCTTTGTTATCAAGCACGCATTTATTTTTACTGGGAAAAATTTCATTGTTATGTTTTTTGTGAGAAAACTTTTGAGGAACTAATTGATTCTTGAGTTGGAATTGGTGCTGAACCTAATATTACCCAGGATTGTTTCATCCTGATAACTGTTTTTTTTTCACATCTTTATGTTCTGGTGGTTCTAATACCTGATGACAGAACTTTCAGTTGAGCATTTGTAATTCATGCATTTCAATAATATGCCTATATACACTATGGCGTAGTGTATACTTGCATATTATTGAAATGCATGAATTACAAATGCTGAACTGAAAGTTCTGGCTTCAATGCTCTCATAATAATTATCATTCATGTGTTAAGTTCCGAGACTGAAGAAACAGTTTAAATTTAGTGAAGAAGTTTTAATTGTAATGACCTGACTACAGGCTAAGTGTCTAGGCTTGAGGTTTCAGCCAATTGTCATTACTCAAAAGATAGTAGATAGTGTAGGAAAGCTGAAAATCTGTCACCTAACACTATTGTAAATCTCACTGTCCCTCCTGGTCCGTCTCCGAAAAAATGTCAGCATTGATTTCTGCATATAACAGCATATAATGTAAGAATTAGACTATTTTTGTGAACATCAAATAGAGGATTAAAATAATCTTCTTTTGCTGCATAGTATTATTCTCAGCTACTCATCTATATACTCTGGCTCAGTCAGGGTCAGTTTTCAATTCAAATATTAACTGTAACTTTTGTTTCATGTTTTCACGAGATAGCCAGACAAACCCTCTGTGAAAACCCTGGTACTATCACTATGAGCTTGAATTAAGTAAGTGGGGTTTTATATCAAAGATGCACAGTGAGAATTTTCATTAGTTTCAGGTTACAAGAGCTCTACTCAGAGAAACTGGGCATTTAGATTATATTTTTATACTGTTCCAATGACCCAGACATAGCTGGTGCTAACTCCTAAAATATAGGGCCAAACACAAATTTTGCCCCCCAATCCCCAAAATTTGCATCTAAAACCAAAGAAAACATGTCCTGAATGGCCCTCCACACTTCACCTCTACTGCGCATGCGCAGTGTCAAGGACGTTCCGAAATTGGCGCCATTAATCATTCTAAGTTTGGCCCTTCATCAGTTAACATCTGACTGATCTTTGTGCTTGTAAATCTCAGTTTAAATGATGCCAGACACATAAATATTAGTGAAATGGTGATTCTAAGGAGGATAGAGAAGGAGGAGAGAAAAAATGTGTGACAGAATGTTATCAGGGCTGTAACTTAAAATTTTTTAATGAAATTATGTTAAGTTACCTATTTTCGAGGCATTTTGTTGTCATTCTGGTTATTTAGTTACACTGATTTTTCAGTGTTTTCCTCTCTCCCTTTCCTTTAAGTCCCCTCTTGCTATTCTCCCATGCTTTTGGCATAGTTTCTGTAATTATTATTACTAAAATTTCTTGGGAGTTTTAGCTGAATAACAGAATGAATTCTGTTCTTTCCCCATGTTTACGTCTTCACCTACGGGTGGTTAGGCGTTGTGTTCTGCATCTACCATCTGATGTTCTGCAGTTTCTTCCCTGGAAGTCTCTGTTTTGCATCAGATAGTGAATTTTTGGTAACTGATTCCGGGCCTGGGTGCCTGGAGTCTTATTTTAGTGTTTTTACACTCATTGTTTACTTTTACAACAGCCCTCTGTGTGAGGGGGGGATTTCTTGAAAATAATATCTTGATGTTATTTTAATCATAACTAGATACATTATTATTGTTCGTAAGTGTTGAATAAATTGTTTAAAATATTTTTAAAATTTTTGTCCACACTTAGGCTTGGGATCCATTGGGGCTCAACGTTACTTTTCAGAAACTTGGGCTGTTCTGAAAAAATATTTCTTCAAAATATTTTGATTTCAATTATTTTTTCTATATTAATGGATCATATTATTATTATGTATTTTGATTGCCAGGGGTTGGTGCGAGTACCAGGACTTTGTTTTCTTTTCACATTGAAAGGATTTTGATCAGTTGTAATAAGAGGAAGTCTTCCTCTGACTTTTATAATCATTCTATATGTAGTCAGTGTACTCGCATTAACTCCTGTTCTGTATCGTATGATTTCGATGACAACATGGGAAGCGTATGTCACGGTATGTTAGTGGGGAATTGGACACTCCGGTCCTTTCCCCGCAGGGTCACTCTACTTTATCAATTTCTATTTCAGACGATCAAGATTAGGGTGATGTATCTGTGATGTCTTCCAACAGTGTACCTCCGTCGTCACAATTAATGAAGGGCTAGCGGAAAAGTGCTCATGTAAATACGCCAATTGCCTAAGAGGACCCTAGTAGGTTCGACGGCCTTTGACGTCCGCTAGCTCGCCCGGTGTAGCGTCCATTCATCGAATGGTTCGGCAGCCGGGTTCGTCCGTTGCGGTCTAGAAGGAGTTTTGGGGTGATGCGAGCACTATAAATCAACCAAATGCACACCCAGTGACGGCGGATTAGAGGGAGAACGGAGGAAGCCTTTTAGTCCGGTTCATAGCTCGTTCTGGTCCATCCGGACGGCGAGCGAGAGAGGCCCCTCTCTCGTACAACAACATCTGGCCTCAGATGTTGTACAAAATGTTTCGCATTCGGAGCATATGTCCGTCGCTCGGGACGCTCCGACATATAGGCAGTCCGGAGTAGACTGTCAATAAGGCTTCCTCATTCTCATGGTAGCGCACACGACCGCTCTTGGCTACGTGACCTCGGATATCCAGTCAGCTTCGCCAGTCAGAGAATCATCGGCGACCAGGTCACACCATCCAGTAGCCAGGGACTCGAGGCCTGCAGACTCTGGACGTTCGCATAGGAAAGTGTGCGGGAGTCAACGTACACGGAGCTTCCGGCGGCAATGCATCATAAGACCGCTTCTGCACAGGCCTCGGGAACGGACGTGCTTTCCTAAATAGCACAGCTTATCGCAGCATCCCAGCATCAACTGAATCTGTCGCATATTTTTTATCCGACGATGCTGGGTTGGGACGCTCCACGGAAGCGGGTACGGACGTCCGAAAATTTCATCCGGTCCGACGGGATACCGAAAAGGATTCGGAGGATTTCGAGCTTTCCCTTTCGGAACAACATATGCTGTTGTGTATGTCATCTGACTTGATCTTCTACAGCTTCTTTCGTCGGACCAGAATGCTGCGATGCCGGATAAGAAACTGATAGCGTCGGTGGACTTAGAAATTTTTGGTTCGGTTCAGGGACATCGTCCCTCAGTTCCGACATAGTCCAATAATGTCACACAAACTTTCGAATTATTGAACGACGCTATATATATTATTATTATATGCTTGCTATTACCAAGCATTTCTGGTTTCTTGTTCGCAAAGTTACGGAGATGTCTTTCAAAAGTGTGCCTCTGTCGTCATGAAGAGCTAGCGGCAATAAGTGCTCATGGAATATGTCTATCGCCTAAGAGGTCCCTTGTAGGATCGACGGAGTGACATTCGCTAGTTCACCCGGTGTAGCGTACATTCATCGAATGGTTCGGCTGCCGGGTTCGTCTGTTGCGGTCTAGGAAAGAGATTTGGGTGATGCGAGCACTATAATTACTTTAGTACTCACCCAGTGACGGCGGATTGAGGACAGATCGGAGGAAGCCTGTTAGTCCCCGTTCCTGGCTTGTCCAGGTCCGTCCGGGCTGTGAGCGAGAGAGGTCCCTCTCTCGTCCTACAACATAGGGGACCGCATGTTGTGGTTCAGATATTTTACATTCGGAGCATATGTCTGCCGGTCGGGACGCTCCGTTATATTGACAGTCCGAGAGACTGTCGATAATGCTTCCTCATCCTCACAGCAGGGCACACGACCGCACATTGGCTACGTGACCTCAAGTATCCGATCAGTTTCGTCATTCAGTGATTCCACGGCGAATAGGTCACGCCATCCGGTAGCCAAGGGACACGAGGCCTATACACTCCGTTCGCTCGCATATTAGTAGTATGCACGGGGTAACGATCACTGAGCTTCTAGCGGCAATGCATTGTAGGACCGCTTCTCCACAGGCCTCAGTGACGGACGTGCTATCCGAGTTAGCACAGTTTTTTCGCAGCATCCCAGCAATCGACAGTTTCTTAGTCGAATCAGGAATTATCTGATGGCGCTGGGTCGGTGCGGTCCGCGGTTTCATCAGGTACGGACGACCGAACGCTTTTTAGGGTCCGACAGGATGGCGAAAGGGATTCGAAAGATTTCGAGTTTTCCCTTTCGTAGCATCGGAAGCTGCCATTCATATCTTCTGGCATTATCTTCCACTGATTGTTATTTCGGACTACATTGCTGCGATGTTAGATAAGAGACTTATAGCGTCATTGGACACGGAATTTTGGATTGGTTCAGGGACATTGTCCCTGACTTACCGACACAGTCCAATTAGGGCTGGGCGATATGGGAATCTGAATACCGGTAACGATATCAGAAAAAATATCGCGATATACCGGTATATCGTGCAGCAGTGTGTGAAACACATATTAAATGCAAGGGATATCATGAATAAAAAAGATATTTTTGGAGCAAAAGATAGAAGTATCACTTACTGCTCTGGGAAAATGAGTGATTTGAATGGAAGACGACAATAATCCATGTCTACAAAGTTATTGAACCTGTTGTTTAATACGAAAATAAGCCATAACATCATCATGGGTTTACTGGCTTTCATCTGAATCTGGGATGCAATTAAATTAGTCTTTGTCAATTTAATTCCTGTAAAAACATGGTCAGCCTCTCTTGACTGATAAGCGTTTAATTACTGAGCCAGTCAACTGTCACATTGTGTTAATTTCGTATGTGTGGCTTCATGAAAACAGTGGCAAACAAAACTTTTTTTATCAAAACAACGGGTGTCCAGTTGATGGAATTCCAAGGGCCTCGTTTCACAAAGAAACAGTAGTAGCTCCTCCCCTTCTCGGAGTTCTCATATCTTTCAGCAGTGAACTTCCTCAGATGACAATGTCAAATGTCATCTGTCACATGTCAGGCCAGTCGGTCTGTTGATATTAAGCACGCCTCCAAGACGTGATCACCCTTCACTTTCATGATAGTGTGCAGGTGTCAATAACCAGTCGACAATGTTTGTTTCTGCCAGTGATGGCATCACACCTCTGTCATATTTGACAAAAATTGTTTCACATTTCGCAATTGTGAATATGTGTGATTTCAACCATTTTTGTGTCAGATTGCTGACAACGAATTAAGCGTGACAGTCGGGTGTGTTTTCCGTGTAACAACAAACTATTTGTGTGATGTATGCTACTTTAATTATTCACTAATTAAAAATAATCAAACAAATTTAGCAAACAAGTATTAATTTTTTTTTCATAATTTCTCCATGAATGCTTGCAAATCGGTGACGATAAACGAGATAGAACGTTACTCTCGTCATCTCTCGCTGTTTATCATTTGTTCACAAAATGAGGAAAGATAAACTTCCTGTATTTTCAAAGCAACTTTCTGTGCGATTTTACGAAAAAAACACATGTTGAAATTTTATTATCATGTGACCCAAACCAATATCGTTACAGACGATATACCGGTATTGCCAAAAAATAGACGATATTTAACCGGTACCGATGTCAATACCGGTATTTACCGGTATATCGAAATATCGCCCAGCCCTAAGTCCAATATTGTCATTAGAACATGTGTATTATTTATCGACGCTATATATGCATATAAGCCTGCTACCAAGCATGATAGTTTAGTTTCTTGTCCGCAATGCTCATTTCTGCCTTTTTATCATTTATACGAATAATTTATTTTGGCAGAGCAGGGCATACCGAGAGTTCATATGCGTCTAGACGGCGTGGTTAAAGACTGGAAATATTCTTTTTTGCCGTCTATGTCTTTTCCAACCACAATGTTGGAAATGACAATGATGTCTAGTAGACTTAACTTAGACGCTTTATCATACATAATCCACCTTACTGAGGCGTTATCATTACGTCTTCAAGAAAAGAATTACGGGATATTATCCTCAATGTGATTTCTTTTGAGGGCAGTAGTTTGTTCACGTATAACTCCGCCCTTCAGTGGCTGATTGGAGTTGGTTAGACATGATGCAGCCCTAGCTACATCCACGCGCGTGGATAGTAAGGTGAAGAACTCTCTCAGAGTCGCTTCGTTCTCGGAGAAGCTTCTCTTCGACGGCAACTTTTCAGCAATCCATGAATTGCTCGATTTACACGTTCTCTTGTCTATCTAGTGTTGCAAGAGATTCAGACTGGGGCAAACATTCGGTGGTTGACTCATAGAGTGCCACTGCAGTTGCCGGATCCGAGTGTTATAATTATGACGGTGGCCAGTCAAACAGGTTGGGATATAATATTGATCCCAACGGATTCGAAGTGCCAGGGTCTTTGGGTTCCGCAGTCTCTAAGCAAGCACTTATCTTCCGCGGAATAATGTTTTTTAGGCTTGCTTTATGTCATTGGATGAACATTATTCAGAAACGCGTGTCCAAATCCTGTCCGTTAATTCGACAGTAGTGGCGTATCTCCGGAACCAGGGAGGCACTCATTCGTTTCCGTTATTCAGTTTAATGGAAAGAATCCTTCTGTTTGTTATAGTACACCAAGTTCTGTTTCGGTCCGTCATATTCCGGGTCGTCTGATTGTTTTACCGGACTCCCGTTCACTTATGAGTCGCTTGTTGCCGTCAGAATGGACTCTCAACAAACAAGTATTCAATCAGATTTGCTATCAATGGGAGCGCCCAATGATAATATATTTACGACACAGCTTGCTAATCAATTGCAGACGTATGTGTTTGCTTGTCCGGATCTCTGAGCTAATGTTGTTAACGCTCTATTGATCTAATAGGACGGAATGATAGGATATGCGTATCCTCCGGCGCTGTTGTTTCAGCAGGTATTGCTAAGACAAACAACCACAATACATTTCTGTTGATAGCATCTCTGTCTTCACAGAGACCGTGGGTAAATTTACTCTGATGTCTACTGTGGGACTTAACGCGAAATCTTCCTTAATGAGAGGATCTTTTTTCGCTGGGTAAAATCGTGTCATCTTTATCACAACCCGCAAGGTCGCAACCTTCACGTATTCCGTTGTGTGGTCCGTATTGCATTGAAAGCATTGTACTGGACGAGCTTTGGACGCGATTTCTTACTATAGGAGATCCTCTTCTTCGCTATTCTATGCGGCTAAAGTGGAGGCTCTTCCGTCATTGGTGTAGGGATCACTATGTTCATATTGTTGATCCCTCCATACTACTCATTGCAACTTTTTAGTATACTTGTTTGACAAGATCTACTGCAGCCTGTTATTATTAAGGTTATAGGTTTATGTTACCTCATACCTATGCACTCTATGATAGTTTACAATTGAGTCTTATGTCTCTTTATCTAAGTCAGTTAGTAACTTTTTGATAAATAGACTTAGAATCATTAGATTAAATTCCTATATGGAATTTAACTTCGGTTCTTATTTAGCTAAGTAATCATTTGAGCCTCTGGAAACAGTAGTTTTCAAATTCTGACCTTTTAGACAGTAATTCTGTTGGCTTCTCTTTTACTGAAGAGTCAGTGAGTTTCATGCACTATCGGTGGATGATTTTCACTTTCGTAGTTTCGGAATCACTACTTCCTTTACTATTTAGGTTGGATTTTTGCATAAGAGTTAGGCTCCTAATATCCGGAACCTATTGTTATTAAGGTCCTTCCGTCTTCGTACGGGCATAGGCCTTTACTCTGTCCGGTTAGAGTTTATGTATTTATAAACAGATATCTGTTTATTACTACGGGCGTAAACTTCTTCTGTCTTTGATGCCTATTAGAAGGACGTTACGCTCCATTCTATTGCTAATGGATTCAATTAACTATCGATACTGCTTATGGTATATCTTTGACTCAGCAGTTGTGTTTGAGATTTCGGCTCATGAAGTAAGAGTTCTTCTACATCTTGGGCTTACATTAATAGTGTCGCTATTATAGATTTTTGAAGGCTGCTCATTGCGCTCAGCCATCCACATTCATGAATTTTTTATCTCAGAAATATTGAGTCCATTTCTGGAGGCCTGTATTGTTAGGTCTATTATCTACTGCTCAGAATGTCATTCACTTAACAGTTGCTACTATAGCTAGGTAGGCTGTCTGTTTCGGCAGTGACTCCGTTCTGCTGCCCTCTTCGCTCTGGGCTATTTGACCCAGGGCAAGAAAAAGGGGGGGGGGGGGGAGGGTGTTCCCTTGGGTCACCTGTTTTACTATGAAAACAAGGGGATACCTCCTCCGGAGTTAGTAATTCTGAGCTGTTATTGGGATGGTTGTTTAGTGAGAAGTTTATGTTTTAAAAATTCATTCAAGTCTTAGTTTTTAAAGTATAGCTTTTGAATATAACACGTGTCAACGGACATGATTATGCAATCCTCAGACACTTTTAAGGAGTATAAAGAGTCTCTATTCTCTAGACTTACTTTATTTATTGGCTTACTTTAAAAATTATTAGTATAAGGATTATACTAGATATTAATAGAGTACATGGATGTATGATGCTCAATTTTGGAAGGTGTTGTATCTTTCTAATTTATCATAAATAAGAAAGATACAT
Source organism: Pictodentalium vernedei (assembly GCA_031216915.1). NCBI lineage: Eukaryota > Metazoa > Mollusca > Scaphopoda > Dentaliida > Dentaliidae > Pictodentalium > Pictodentalium vernedei. The sequence continues at coordinate 319,672,324 of CM062295.1, forward strand.
GTAAGGCCTATTACTTCTTTTTCCCTAGAGGGGATGACTCTATTTTATATTATTGAGCGTATTCCATCTTGCTCTATGTCCTTGGCCCTCCAGCCTTTTTACTATTCAGCTATGTCTGGGTCATTGGTACAGTATAAAAATGTTAAAAAATTTATAGTAATTTATATATTTTTTATACTTACCAATGACCCAGACGGGGATGGCCCTCCCAGGAGTTGGGAACTCTTACCTCCCCACTGAGTACATAGCGCTTACCAGGCACTGGTTATTAGAATGATTAATGGCGCCAATTTCGGAACGTCCTTGACACTGCGCATGCGCAGTAGAGGTGAAGTGTGGAGGGCCATTCAGGACATGTTTTCTTTGGTTTTAGATGCAAATTTGGGGGATTGGGGGGCAAAATTTGTGTTTGGCCCTATATTTTAGGAGTTAGCACCAGCTATGTCTGGGTCATTGGTAAGTATAAAAAATATATAAATTACTATAAATTTTTTAACTTTCCGTAAATTTTTTACATTATTTTAGATGTTCTGCTAAACACATTGCTACTCATTGTAAAATCCAAATTGTGCCGTGATGATTCAGCTATGAAAATTATGTGAACCATTCCCAAATTAAAATTAATAAATTTCCACTGATTGTTTTTAGTCAAACTGGAGTACACAATTCTTTAATGCATCTAATTTAATTTACAAAAAAGAGAACAAATCCCCTAATCATTCTAGTGGGGCCTTATTCACTAACCCTACCTGACAAACAGGTGCCTATTAGACTACTAAACAACAATATAGCCTTGTTATGTGAAAATAATTTGAAAAAAAAACCACCAGGAAAAAAATTGCAACTCCAGGAAAAAAGGTGTTTTGGCCCCCATCTGACGACCCACCCACCCCGGCCTTGTGTCCGGAATTTTTTGGAAGACCCCCTCCCCTGACGAGTCGACATTTTCTCGCATTTCGCATTTTTGACCCGCGTTTTTTGTAAACAACGGATTTACCCCTCTCCTGCTTATGACGATTTCTGCTTGAGGATTTTTTTACCAGTTTTCTGACGCAATAAAGTTTTTGGAACGATTTTTCCATGTCAAAAAAAATATTTATCAAAAAGTATGGTACCTGGTATTGATATTTCAAATACGTTCTTTCCATTTATGAAGGTTTTAAAGTGATACACCCAAGCACCTCCAGCGGAAACTCCGCCAAAAATTGTTGACCCACTTTTACATCACACGGAGGTTCTTGTGTACTAATTTCGCCAGGGAAAGATCGTTTGAAAGACCGTTTGACGTCTTCGGGTTATGATTGCAAGAGAAAATTGTCAACACGTATGCGCGCACTTTGGATACACGTTTTTCTTAGAATATATAATTAATCAGTAAATAGTTCATGACTTTGATTCATTATAAAGATATATTTTTAAGAAAAAAATGAGACAGACCAGAAGGTGAAACTGGTGTCATTTTTGATCAGTCACTGAGTCTGATCAAACAACACGCAGTCTCCAAAGTGTTTTCTCAATTTCAATTTTCAGGCGACCAGCTAAACGGGCCAGCATATTAAAACGTCACAACAAAAGTTATTAATTGCATAAATTTGATACCAGGCAGTTTTACATCCACTGATACTGAATTCATTTTTAATCTGGTCCCACACATTTTTACATGAAGTTTAACAACCAGTCGGTATCTGGAAAACTTGTGATGGAATCAAAATGTACTATTCAAAATTACAGAAAAGACCACATATAATTAAGCAAAATAACATAATAAAATGTACTTGCAAATACAAGTTACAACCATAGATTTGGTTTCAGGGTGGGGGGGTGGGGGGGAGGAGGGATGCACCCCAACCTTTTCCAACCCACATGGCAGCCATCTGGGGGGGGGGGGGGGGTAGACATTGAACGAGTATATTTGTTGTGTCCAACCCCCCTCCCCCCCCACCCCCACCCCCCCCCCCCCCCCCCCTCCAAAATAAAACGTTAATTCAACCATATGTAACCTTGTAAGGTGTAGGCCTTCTTGCAAATACAACCAATGATATGGTTATTATGGAGGTGGGGTGTGGGTATTGATGCCCCCACCCAAATCCCATCACAGATTTCTGAGTATGGAATTTCTGAACTTAAAAGTGGTAAAAAAAAAAGTTAGAAATTTTCACTAAAAAATTGGAAAACAATCTTTTCTCGCTGATAACAATTCAACATGATTTGGAAATAGTCAAACACAAAAAGAAAAGATGCAGTCAGAAATTCACACTTCCGAGACCATGAGAAATATTTGAAAGGGGTAATAGCATTTACCTTGCTCTTATCCAACTGTTAATTGTAACTACTGAGAGCACTGTTAGAAAACCTCTGGGTGGAGGGGGGTGGTATAAGGGATAACCTGGAATTTCACAAGACAATAAAAAAGGGGGTAGTGGCAGGTAACTAGATTTTTGATGTATAGTAATTACTGTGAACACTAATTTGAAAATATTAGCTGTGGGGGGGGGGGGGGGGGGGGGGGGGGTACTGAAATTTTCCAGAACCATAACAAATATATTTGAAAAGAATGTTATGATGGGTGGGCAACAGGGCTTCCACCAAATTGTAATTATTAATGTCATAGTTCGAAAATTCTAAGGCTGGATTTTTCCGAGTGGCTTCTGTCTAAATCCTCCTAACCAGGTCCCTGAGTGAAATCACAGAATAGCAGGCTGAGGTTATTCAATTATTGCAGGTACTATTTTTCAAGGAAGTATAAGAAATGTAAATTTTTCAGCTCATAGACCTCTTGCTCCCCCAGCTGTTTTGCGCTCTAACTTTTCTTGTTTTGTGAGTTCTGTTCTCAAAAAGTGTTCATAATTGTTGTAAATACTTTTTGGTTTAATGGTGAACCACTCTCTCCAGGCAGTATCTCTTCTACTCCATGCTTCTCTAATTCCTTACTGGTTAGTCTCAAAACTTGTGTATGAACAAGCCTTCAGCTTGTCAGGATTTTTCGGTAGGTCAGAGTGAAAATTGGTGGAGGGGGGGGGGGGGGGGGGGGTGGGGGGGCTGATAAAGTTGGTAACTGGTGAGGATGATCTTCATCCCATTTTCTAATTCTATATGTGTTTTCATTCACTGACCATTGTCCTCATGTTTCTTTAGTGTGAATTATGTGAGAGGAGGTATACTCCTGTCATCCAGATAATAGTATGGTGAGGATTAATAGTAGAGGGTGGAAGATTTAGTAAAATGAAATGATACTATGGGTTGGGATAATAGTACAGGGTGGAATATTTCTGCCAAATACTGAAGTTTCAAACTGACTTTATAATACTTCAAAGTGCCACATCTTGGATAAATAACCTCAAAATTCTAAATCGCTCCAACTTTCAACAGCTATGGAAAAATTCTAAGAATTTAGTCCAAACTCCAAAATAGTGTATCCTGATGATTAGCGCGCAGTCTGACCTGGTGAAAGTGAATAAAAATAGGGGCTCAAATTCGAATAATATGGAGAAGAAAAAATAAAAAAAATATGAATGTTACGGGTAGGATTATATGGAACACAGGAGCAGAAATCAAATACTTTTTTCCTGACTGATGCTACATTTCATTCTTCTGTTGTCTTTTTCACTCGATTTATTGTCAATCCCACTCAGTGGCCTCTTTTGCATTTTCCACTGCTGATCAAAGCTGTAAAACTTTCTTATACAGTGAGTGTTACACATTTCAAGCAGCACACCACTCTTGTACATATGGACTGTCCAGCTAGCTGAAAGAAAGGTGGCTAGCTTTCAGAGTGGCCTTTTGGTAGTTTTAGTCACAAGCATTCAGCATTCTTTTCCCCACAGTGTTGCATGAGTTATGCGGGAAATAAGAAAAAAAGTTGTTGGTTTTAGCAATGAATAATAGTAAAAAATCAAACTGAAATGAATAAATATGCATATTTATTAAATAATTAAAATAATTTAATTATATTTTATCACCTCATGAAGTTGAAAACCATTAGTTCAATACATGAGGGTTTAGATTTTATTCTCGCCATGCTGACTGACTTTGACCGAGAAGTGAGACAAAATGATGAATTGAGATAAGAATGAAGTTTTCGAAATACATAACATTACTGAATAAATTTGCATATCTAATTAGTTTTCAATTTTATTAGAACCAGAAATGGGCTTCAGTGAACTTTGTCTTCAGGGTAAAATTGGAATCAGTTGGTTAGTAGATACATATTTTCTTGGTAAGCTTTAGTTTGGTTGTATATTCAATCAGTTACATACATTTTCCAAAGAAGTGGGCGTGGCCTAAATATTTTAATTGTGCTGTTCTTTATAGTTCTATCTAGCTGGTGGCATGCTGACTTGTTTCAGGGTTTCAAAATGTTGTGGATTCATTACTTATGCCATTTTGTGATCAGTTGTGCTTGTCAGTGTTCAGTTCATTCCTTAAAAGTGGAATTTTAAAAAGTGGGCGGGGCTTAAATATGCAAATTCAGAAATTTTAGCTGTTTTTAAGATCAGATATGGTTACAAAACAAACTGTCAATGTTGTTGCTACACAACTCCTGTGATGTAATTTCAGTTCCAGTAGGGAAAATGTGGGAATATGCTCTAAATAAGGGAAAAAATTAACATTTTTATGCAAATTATATGCAAATTAACTTGAAGATGGTTTGGTCATGGTAAAAAAAATTAACGTTAAATTCTGGGTCAGCGTATGGCCCATGACTGTGTGAAATTTCAAGACTCTGTGATTACTGCTTTCATTTTTATGAGTGTTAATGCCTTTTTTTACATGAAAAAAGAGTGCTAAAATCACCACTTTTGGGGGCGTTTTTGGTTTTGAAATTTATATAGGAAGCACTATGTCCCAGTGACTAAATTTTCAACTAATTTTGAAACTCCAAATGACCATAACTCGAAAACCACATGGAATTTTTAGATTCTGTAAAAAGATTTCTTTTCTCATCACATGAGGAATATTTTCCAATCAGTTTTATCACACATAACCCATTATGGAATTTTCATGTAAAATCCCTACATATAGTGTAACTTGTCAACATTGATTAACAAAGATTTGGTCCTTTTCCTAATTCATGAGATAAACTGAGCATTTATTCCATTGTCCTGTTTGACAGAGCACATGGAACTTTGTCAAACAAGATATATAAGATTAAATACCTAGATCGAATGTATCAAGGCCAAATAAATGTATAAAGGGAAATCTGGCAATCATCAGGATAATTTCACAACATGTCACAAGAATTTTTATTCAATTAACAGGAGTTGACTATATAACTTGTATGCAATTAGAATGTCAAATTTGCTTTGAAATATGGTATAAGGTTTAGTGTTTCAAAGTTGTGTTCAATTAACAGGGTTATTCAACTAAGAGATATCCAATTAAGTGGGCTTCACTGCACTGCATTTATGAATAATGTACGTTTTCTAAATTTAGACTTTAGGTAGACAAGATGGTGCTCCTATGGAATGGGTTGTTGAAGATACAATAGGCAACTGGTGGAGGCCAAATTTTGAACCACCACAGGTAATTAATTAAATTAAGTGGAGAGTCAAAAGATCATAATTGTTCTGTTTTTAGCTCAACTTTGGCGAAGCCAAATTTGAGCTTTTGTCATGGCCCGTCGTCCGTCTGTCCATCTGTCTGTACGTCAACAATTGGATACGGCTCGGGCTAGAGGCCGTATTTATGAACTGATCTTTACGAAACTTCTTGGGTACCTTTGTTATGACCGTGGGACGACAACAAGTGTTTTTGGGTGCGGTCCAAAATTCAAGATGGCTGACAGGCGCCATTTTGTACCGACGATGCAGAAATCTGTTTTTTGTACAGAACTTCCATATGAAAGCTCTGATTTGAATAATTTTTTGTTTGAATGTTTAGTACCATGAGATACATATCATACAGGTTTTTTTCTCGTGCTTAAATTATGCAAATTAGACTAACTTTGATTTATTTAGTGTTACTTTCAGCACTATCAGTGCAAATGCCAATATGGCTCGGGCTAGAGGCCATATTTATGAACTGATCTTTATGAAACTTCTTGGGTACCTTTGTTATTACCGTGGGACGGTGAGTGTTTTTGGGTCCGGTCTGAAATTCAAGATGGCCGCTGGCAGCCATTTTGTTCAAAATTAGGGGCAATCAGATTTTTGCGCAGAACTTCCACATGAAAGCTCTGATTTGAATATTTTTTTGTATGAATGTTTAGTACCATGGGATACATCACATATAATACGGGTTTTTTTCTCGTGCATAAATTATGCAGATTAGACTAAATTAGATTTATTCAGTGTTACTTTCAGCACTGTAAATGTAAATGCCAATTCGGCTTGGGCTAGAGGCCGAATTTATGAACCGATCTTCACAAAACTTCTGGGGTACCTCTGTTATCACGGTGGGATGAGAACGAGTGTTTTGGGGTCCGGTCCAAAATTCAAGATGGCATGCCCGTGGCCATTTTGTACCAAAATTAGGTCGATTCAGTTTTTTGTACACAACTTCTATATGGCTCAGGCTAGAGGCCGTATTTATGAACCGATCTTTACAAAACTTCTTGGATACCTTTGTTATCACCGTGGGATGAGAACGAGTGTTTTGGGGTGTTGTCCAAAATTCAAGATGGCCACCACAGCCATTTTGTACCAAAATTAGTGCCATCAGTCTTTTGTACAGAATTTCTGTATGAAAGTTCTGATTTAAATAAATTTTTGTTTGAATGTTTAGTTAAATGGAATACATCACATACAGTACGGGTTTTTTTCTCGTGCAGAAATTATGCAAATTAGATGAATTTTGATTTATTTAGTGCTACTTATACACTGTAAGTGCACATGTCAATACGGCTCGGGCTAGAGGCTGTATTTATCAACCGATCTTCACGAAACTTCTTGGGTACCTTTGTTATCACCTTGGGACGAGAACGAGTGTTTCTGAGTGCGGTCCAAAATTCAAGATGGCTGCCAGAGGCCATTTTGTACCAAAATTAGGTCCAATCTGTTTTTTGTCACAACTTTTATACAGCTCGTATTTATGAACTGATCTTCACGAAACTTCTTGGGTACCTTTGTTTTCACCTTGGGACAGGAATGAGTGTGTTTTGGGGTGCCTTTGTTATCACTGTGCTATGAGAACAAATATTTTGGGGTTCAGTCAGACCCACTCTGAGACTCAAAGATTTCTTTTCTAGTTTAGCATCTGACTGTCACCCACCTTTACAATACTTTACCTATACATTTGTTACAGGCTATGGTCAGTATTTATGTACAGACCGTTACAATACTTTATATGTACCTTTGTTATCAGGTCATTACCTAGATCTTTGTCATTGCTGTGTCACATACTATACATGTACATGTCTCGACAAGTTGAGCTACAGTGTCATTGACACTTTCATTATTGACAGGATTTGCTGTTTATTATACCCCACACTCAAAGATATTGGGGGTGTACTGGGTTACATGTGTCTGTACATCCATCTGTCCATCTGTCTTGCCATCCAATCATCTATCCATCCGGATCCATATTTCAGCAGTGAAGTGATGGATTTCAATGAAATTTGGTAAACAGCGACATGGTATGCAATGGTGGGGGAATGCACCAAGCCGTGGCCCAGCTCTTGTGGGAGGGGGGGGGGATCTGATTCAAGTTTGTTCAAATCGGTTCCCCAGGTTAATATTTGTGCTCCCTATGGTAGCCCGAATTTTACCTTAGTGCAGTGTGAGGAAATTTCTTCAAAAATCTTCTTCAGATCCACCAGTCAGAATGCTTTCATATTTGGTATACAACATCTCTAAAAGGGTCAGATTCAAGTTTGTTCAAATCAGGTCCATAGGTTAATATTTGGGCTCGCAGTGGTAGCCTCAATTTTAACTTAGTGCAGTATGATGAAATTTCATATTTGGTATGCAACATCCCTAGGGTGGTCAGATTCATCTTTGCTCAAATCGAGTCCCTGGGTTAATGTATGGGCTCCCTGTGGGAGCCCGAATTTTAACTTAATGCAATATGAGGAAATTTCTTTAAAAATCTTCTTTAGATCACTGGGTTAATATTTGTGCTCGCTATGGTAGCCTGAATTTTAACTTAGTGCAGTATGATGAAATTTCTTTAAAATTCTTCTTCTTCAGATCCACCAGTCAGAATCCTTTCATATTTGGTATGCAGCATCTCTAGTGGGGTGAGATTCAAGTTTGTTCAGATTGAGTGTCTGGGTTAATATTTTTGCTCCCTACCGGAATTCGCCATGTAGCTGAAGATTTAGAAAATTTTTTTTTAAGTACCCTCTACAAGTGTGTAACTAATATTAATCCACATGAAGGGGCTCCATAGGGGAGCTCCACTTTTTAGTCGAGTTGTGGCGAGGTCAAACTCGACTTATAGTTTGGTGAATGGCGGGCGGGCGCAAACAATTGGTTTCCTGACGATAACTTGATAATGGTTCAACCCACGTTCATGAAACTTCGTAGGTAGGTTGGGTTGGCCTCGGTGAGAGGAAGAATGCTATTTATTTTGGACTCACTATGTCAACGGTGAAGGTCACAGTGACCTTGAACATACTAAACCATAAACAATTGGTTTCTGAATGATAACTTGACAATGGTTGAACCCACATTCATGAAACTTCATTTGTAGGTTGGCCTTCGTGAGAGGAAGAACCCTATTTATTTTGGACTCGCTAGGTCAAAGGTCAAGGTCACAGTAACCCTGAACATAGTAAATAAAAACACTTGGTTCCCAGATGATAACTTGATAATGGTTCGATCCACATTCATGAAACTTTATAGGTAGGTTGGCATCAGTGAGAGGGAGAACCCTATTTATTTTGGACTCCCTAAGTGAAAGGTCATGGTCACAGTGGCCTTCAACATAGTAAATCTGTAAACAATTGGTTTCCGGACGATAACTTGATAAGGGTTCGACCCACATTCATGAAACTTCATAGGTAGTCATTAGTAAATCATAAACAATTATATTTTTATACTGTACCAATGACCCAGACATAGCTGGTGCTAACTCTTAAAATATAGGGCCAAACACAAATTTTGCCCCCCAATCCCCAAAATTTGCATCTAAAACTAAAGAAAACATGTCCTGAAAGGCCCTCCACACTTCGCCCCTACTGCGCATGCGCAGTGTCAAGGACGTTCCGAAATTGGCGCCATTTATCATTCTAAGTTTGGCCCTTCATCAGTTAACATCTGACTGATCTTTGTGCTTTTAAATCTCAGTTTTAATGATGCCAGACACATAAATATTAGTGAAATGGTGATTCTAAGGAGGATAGAAAAGGAGGAGAGGAAAAGAATGTGTGACAGAATATTATCAGGGCTGTAACTTAAATTTTTTTAATGAAATTATGTTAAGTTACCTATTTTCAAGGCAGCAGCCATTTTGTTGTCATTCTGATTATTTAGTTACACTGTTTTTTCAAGTGTTTTTCCTCTCTCCCTGTCCTTTAAGTTCCCCCTTGCTATTCTCCCATGCTTTTGGCATAGTTTATGTAATTATTATTACTAAAATTTCTTGGGAGTTTTAGCTGAATAACAGAATGAATTCTGTTCTTTCCCCATGTTTACGTCTTCACCTTCGGGTGGTTAGGCGTTGTGTTCTGCATCTACCATCTGATGTTCTGCAGTTTCTTCCCTGGAAGTCTCTGTTTTGCATCAGATGGTGTATTTTTGGTAACTGATTTCGGGCCTGGGTGCCTGGAGTCTTATTTAGTGTTTTTACACTCATTGTTTACATTTACAACAGCCCTCTGTGTGAGGGGGGGGATTTCTAAATAATAATATCTTTATGTTATTTTAATCATAACTAGATACATTATTATTGTTCGTAAGTGTTGAATAAATTGTTTAAAATATTTTTAAAATTTTTTTCACACTTAGGCTTGGGATCCATTGGGGCTCAACGTTACTTTTCAGAAACTTGGGCTGTTCTGAAAAAATATTTTTTCAAAATATTTTGATTTCAATTATTTTTTCTATATTAATGGATCATATTATTATTATGTATTTTGCCAGGGGTTAGTGCGAGTACCAGGACTTGTTTTCTTTTCACATTGAAAGGATATTGATCAATTGTTTTAGAGGAAGTCTTCCTCTGACCTTATTATCATTCTATATGTGGTCAGTGTACTCACATTAACTCCTGTTCTGTATCGTATGATTTCGATGACAATATGGGAAGCGTATGTCACGGTATGTTGTTGGGGATTTGGACACTCCGGTCCTTTCCCCGCAGGGTCACTCTACTTTATCAATTTCTATTTCAGACGATCAAGATTAGGGTGATGTATCTGTGATGTCTTCCAACAGTGTGCCTCCGTCGTCACAATTAATGAAGGGCTAGCGGAAAAGTGCTCATGTAATACTCCAATTGCCTAAGAGGACCCTAGTAGGTTCGACGGCCTTTGACGTCCGCTAGCTCGCCCGGTGTAGCGTCCATTCACCGAATGGTTCGGCAGCCGGGTTCGTCTGTTGCGGTCTAGAAGGAATTTTGGGGTGATGCGAGCACTATAAAATTAACTTAATGCACACCCAGTGACGGCGGATCGGAGGGAGAACGGAGGAAGCCTTTTAGTCCGGTTCATAGCTCGTTCCGGTCCATCCGGACGGCAAGCGAGAGAGGCCCCTCTCTCGTTCAACAACATCTGGCCCCAGATGTTGTGATACAAATGTGTCGCTAGCGGAGCATACGTCCGTCGCTCGGGACGCTCCGTTGTATAGGTAGTCCGCTGAGACTGCTAAGGCTTCCTCTTCTCGTCAGCGCACACAACCGCACCTTGGCTGCGTGACCGCCGATATATTACCAGCTTCGCCGATCAAGGATTCTTCGGCGACCAGGTCACACCATCCGGCAGCCAGGGATTCGAGACCGATGGACTCCGGACGTTCGCATAGGAAGTATGCGGGAGCCATCTGATGCGGAGCTGCCCTCGGCGAAGCAGCGATAGACTGCGCCTCCGCAGGTCTCGACGCCGGACATTCTTGTGCACATAGCACAGCTTATCGCAGCATCCCAGCAGCCGACAGAAACGGTGTCGGATCGAGAATTATCCGACAGCGCTGGGTCGGTAGCCGGAGACTCGAGGCCTGCAGACTCCGGACGTTCGCATAGGAAGTGTGCGGGAGTCAACGTACACGGAGCTTCCAGCGGCAATGCATCGTAAGTCCGCTACTGCACAGGCCTCGGGAACGGACGTGCTTTCCTTAATAGCACAGTTTATCGCAGCATCCCAGCATCAACTGAATCTGTCGCATATATTTTATCCGACGATGCTGGGTCGGGACGCTCCGCGGAAGCGGGTACGGACGTCCGAAAGTTTCATCCGGTCCGACGGGATGCCGAAAGGGATTCGGAGGATTTCAAGCTTTCCCTTTCGGAACAAAATATGCTGCGATGCCGGATAAGAAACCGATAGCGTCGGTGGACTTAGAAATTTTTGGTTCGGTTCAGGGACATCGTCCCTCAGTTCCGACATAGTCCAATAATGTCACACAAACTTTCGAATTATTGAACGACGCTATATATATTATTATTTTATGCTTGCTATCCAAGCATTTCTGGTTTCTTGTTCGAAGAATTATGGAGATGTCTTTCAAAAGTGTGCCTCTGTCGTCATAGTTAATGAAGAGTTAGCGGCAATAAGTGCTCATGGAATATGTCTATCGCTTACGGAGTGACATTCGCTAGCTCACCCGGTGTAGCGTACATTCATCGAATGGTTCGGCTGCCGGGTTCGTCCGTTGCGGTCTAGGAAGGAGATTTGGGTGATGCGAGCACTTTAATTACTTTAGTACTCACCCAGTGACGGCAGATTGAGGACAGATCGGAGGAAGCCAACAACATAGGGGACCGCATGTTGTGGTTCAGATATTTTACATTCGGAGCATATGTCCGTTGCTCGGGACGCTCCGTTATATTGACAGTCCGAGAGACTGTCTTTAATGCTTCCTCATCCTCACAGCAGGGCACACGACCGCACATTGGCTACGTGACCTCGAGTATCCGATCAGTTTCGTCATTCAGTGATTCCACGGCGAATAGGTCGCGCCATCCGGTAGCCAAGGGACACGAGGCCTATACACTCCGTTCGCTCGCATATTGGTAGTATGCACGGGGTAACGATCACGGAGCTTCCAGCGGCAATGCATCGTAAGACCGCTTCTCCTCAGGCCTCAGTGACGGACGTGCTATCCGAGTTAGCACAGTTGTTTCGCAGCATCCCAGCAATTGACAGTTTCTCGGTCGAATCAGGAATTATCCGACGGCGCTGGGTCGGTGCGGTCCGCGGTTGCATCAAGCTACGGACGACCGAACGCTTTATAGGGTCCGACAGGATGGCGAAAGGGATTCGAAAGATTTCGAGTTTTCCCTTTAGTAGTATCGGAAGATGCCTTTCATATCTTCTGGCATTTCTTCCAGTGGTTATTTTTCGGACTTCATTGCTGCGATCTTGGATAAGAGACTTATAGCGTCATTGGACTCGGATTTTTCGATCGGTACAGGGACTTTGTCCCTGACTTACCGACGCAGTCCAATATTGTCATTACAACATGTGTTTTATTTTTCGACGCTATATATTTATATCATTGTTTAATAAAATCGCTCAACCGGTTCCAACGTTTCGGCCCCATGGCCTTCATCAGGGTGCCTTCATCATTGGCATTAGTAATCACTATTACTCATTTTACCGGAATAACACAACCAGGGATTTGACTTGTACTTTAGTGGGGTGACCTCGTATAATTTGCGTATGACCTCATATAACCATGCCATTATGAATATCATTGGAACCGGCTGACAGAGGCGGTCCCAATGATGTCCGTGGTTGCATGGTTCTTTCTAGTTAGTTATGTCTATAATAATCTTCCTATATATGTAATTTTGTTAAACCCCTGTTTTGTTGGGTATAGAAATTATAACCATATTCGATTATTATGTTCCATTGAATTATACGTAGACCTTCACCCCTCATTAGAGCAAGCGAGAAACATTTGTTCGGAAGGTGGGCTGTGATTATTTATAGCTCCTGTCTCCTGTAATGACCCCCCCCCCCCTTCTTTCTGTGTGTGGGGGGGGAGGGGGGAGGGGTAGTAAATGGTTTTCTTTCATTCAAATACCGCGCTCTCCTCTACCTCCAACCTATCACCATTTACAGTGGCTTACAATTTCGCATGTATCCTTTATAATCATGTGGGGACATGTGCGGGGTTATGAGGGGCCATTCCGCTATTTTATATATCATCCTTGCGTACACGTTGTACTGATAGAGGGGGTGAAGGTGGAGGGGGCGCGAACGTAAGTAGGGCACTCCTCACGTAATTCTCCGTCTATATCTGCATACCTGTGTATGGTTAGATTACCTTTTTTTCTGGCGTGGCGACCATATGTATACTGTTGTTTCTCTCGATTTATCTTCTGGAGCCCTAGGTGCCTTTTATGTCCCGGTGATAACATATGGGTGTCGATGATGTTGGATTTGGATGGAAGGGTCAGTGTTAATGGCATCGGTAATTTTTAAGGTTTTATTAATGTAGTATTGTATAAAGGGGTCTATATGCCAGCGGAAATATGGGGGGGGGGGGGGGGTGGGGGGGGGGGGGGGGGCTTGGCTCATTACTTCGAATACTGTAGTGATCATTATCTTTATAATAAATTTGTATACTATCCTTATAGTATACAAATTTAATAGCGCCTCGTTAGCTCACCTGAGCGAAGCTCAAGGGGAGCTTAACTAATCACTTTCTGTCCGTCGTCCGGCGTCCGTCGTCCGTCGTCGTCCGTCCGGCGTTAACTTTACATTATCGACTTCTCCTCCTAAACCACTAGCCCAATTTTATTCAAATGTTGGCTAAATGTTTATTACCTAATGCCAATTCAGATTTGTTCAAATGAAGTTGCCCCTCCTCCTGGGTGGTGCCACACCCCCAAGGGGCACCAAAATCTTTGTAAATCTTCTTCTCATGAACCAGCAGTAGCAGAGACTTGATATTTGGTGTGCAGCTTCCTTTTGAGGTGTAGACTCAGATTTGTTCAAGAGAAGTTTGTGGGGCTATACTTGACGTTGTTATGAGAGGGGCAAAATTTTTTGCCCCGCCCAAAATTTCTATTTTCCAAACCGAGAGGCTGATTTGAACCAAATTTTATGTGAGGGCTTATTGGGTCATGAGTACTTGATTTATGCAAAAAAAAATTTTCCCGCAGCCCCGTGGGAACCACAGGAGCTAAAAATAGAAAAAATTTAAAACGCCCATATCTCCAAAACTGCACGGCACTGAGAATTTTTATTTGGTGTGCAGCTTCCTTAGGACCAACAGAAAGGATTGGTAAAAAAAAAATTGCCATCGGTTTTATCATAGGGTACAGTTTCGGGACTTTGAAAAAGTGCTGAGTCAGCACTTTTTAACACTGTAGGCAATGGGAAAAACATTAAAAAATCTTCTTCTCCAGATCCAGCAGGCAGAATCTTTTGATATTTGGTATGCAACATTGTAGGGTGGATCTGATTCAAGTTTGTTCAAATCGGCCCCCTGGGTTCATATTTGGGCTCAGTATAGGAGCCCGATTTCGAACTTAGTGCATTTCAGGCAAATTTCTTCAAAAATCTTCTTCTCCAGATCCAGCAGGCAGAATCTTTTGATATTTGGTATGCAACATTGTGGGGTGGATCTGATTCAAGTTTGTTCAAATCGGCCCCCTGGGTTTATATTTGGGTTCAGTATAGGAGCCCAAATTTGAACTTACTGCATTTCAGGCAAATTTCTTTGAAAATCTTCTTCTCCAGATCCAGCAGGCAGAATCTTTTGATATTTGGTATGCAACATTGTAGGGTGAATCTGATTCAAGTTTGTTCAAATCGGCTCCCTAGATTCATATTTGGGCTCACTATAGGAGCTCGAATTCGAATTTAGTGCATTTCAGGCAAATTTCTTCAAAAATCTTCTTCTCCAGATCCAGCAGGCAGAATCTTTTGATATTTGGTATGCAATGTTGCGGGGTAGATCTGATTCAAGTTTGTTCAAATCGGCCCCCTGGATACATATTTGGGCTTACTATAGAAGCCCGAATTCGAACTTAGTGCATTTCAGGCAAATTTCTTAAAAAATCTTCTTCTCCAGATCCAGCAGGCAGAATCTTTTCATATTTGGTAAGCAACATTGTGGGGTGGATCTGATTCAAGATTGTTCAAATCGGCCCCCTGGGTTAATATTTGGGCTCAGTATAGGAGCCCGATTTCGAACTTAGTGCATTTCAGGCAAATTTCTTAAAAAATCTTCTTCTCCAGATCCAGCAGGCAGAATCTTTTGATATTTGGTATGCAACATTGTAGGGTGGATCTGATTCAAGTTTGTTCAAATCGGCCCCCTGGGTTCATATTTGGGCTCAGTATAGGAGCCCGATTTCGAACTTAGTGCATTTAGGCAAATTTCTTAAAAAATCTTCTTCTCCAGATCCAGAAGGCAGAATCTTTTGATATTTGGTATGCAACATTGTGGGGTGGATCTGATTCAAGTTTGTTCAAATCGGCTTCCTAGATTCATATTTGGGCTCACTATAGAAGCTCGAATTTGAACTTAGTGCATTTCATGCAAATTTCTTAAAAAATCTTCTTCTCCAGATCCAGCAGGCAGAATCTTTTCATATTTGGTAAGCAACATTGTGGGGTGGATCTGATTCAAGTTTGTTCAAATCGGCCCCCTGGGTTTATATTTGGGCTCAGTATAGGAGCCCAAATTTGAACTTAGTGCATTTCAAGCAAATTTATTAAAAAATCTTCTTCTCCAGATCCAGCAGGCAGAATCTTTTGATATTTGGTATGCAACATTGTGGGGTGGATCTGATTCAAGTTTGTTCAAATCGGCTTCCTAGATTCATATTTGGGCTCACTATAGAAGCTCGAATTCGAACTTAGTGCATTTCAGGCAAATTTCTTAAAAAATCTTCTTCTCCAGATCCAGCAGGCAGAATCTTTTGATATTTGGTATGCAACATTGCGGGGTGGATCTGATTCAAGTTTGTTCAAATCAGCCACCTGGATTCATATTTGGGCTCACTATAGAAGCTCGAATTCAAACTTAGTGCATTTCGGGCAAATTTCTTCAAAAATCTTCTTCTCCAGATCCAGCAGGCAGAATCTTTTGATATTTGGTATGCAACATTGCGGGGTGGATCTGATTCAAGTTTGTTCAAATCGGCCCCCTGGATTCATATTTGGGCTTAATATAGAAGCCCGAATTCGCACTTAGTGCATTTCAGGCAAATTTCTTCAAAAATCTTCTTCTCCAGATCCAGCAGGCAGAATCTTTTGATATTTGGTATGCAACATTGCGGGGTGGATCTGATTCAAGTTTGTTCAAATCGGCCCCCTGGATTCATATTTGGGCTTAATATAGAAGCCCGAATTCGCACTTAGTGCATTTCGGGCAAATTTATTAAAAAATCTTCTTCTCCAGATCCAGCAGGCAGAATCTTTTGATATTTGGTATGCAACATTGTGGGGTGGATCTGATTCAAGTTTGTTCAAATCGGCTTCCTAGTTTCATATTTGGGCTCACTATAGAAGCTTGAATTCGAACTTAGTGCATTTCAGGCAAATTTCTTAAAAAATCTTCTTCTCCAGATCCAGCTTCAGAATCTTTTCATATTTGGTAAGCAACATTGTGGGGTGGATCTGATTCAAGTTTGTTCAAATCGGCCCCCTGGGTTTATATTTGGGCTCCGTATAGGAGCCCAAATTTTAACTTAGTGCGTTTCAGGCATATTTCTTAAAAAATCTTCTTCTCCAGATCCAGCAGGCAGAATCTTTTGATATTTGGTATGCAACATTGTAGGGTGGATCTGATTGTGATTCATGAACGTATTTATTTGTAAAGTTGATAGAATCTTAGACAAAATTTGCAGAAAAGATCTACTATAGAAGGGGTGGTATCCAGGGTGAACCGTTTACCCAAATCTAGCAGTACTAATGCATTATTCACACAAATCTTCGTTCAAATTTTATGACCCCTCATTGGAACACACGCATTCAGCTCATTCCAACAAAGGTCATATGCCATGTTTTCGAGACAAAGGAATAAAAATTTTAGTTATTCATGAAATTTTTAGGCAACTGTTGTCTGTTATTCACATTGCTTCATGAAATTTCAGTACTTTTAGAAGTTACCTCAGTAATCAAGGGTTAATTCCCCTTAATTAAATGTCGCCTCTAAAAAACAACCACTTTGCATATCTTACCTTTTTACCAGCATAACTGCCAAAACTTGTCAGCATTCTTCGCAAAAATCGCTATTCAAATTTTAATTTTTGTCTCTTAAACATACATGTACTTATCGCTTGTAAATACCCCATTGGAATGAGCTTTTTGAGCTCATTCCAATGAGAGGTCGCACACCATGCTTTTTGAGTCAAAAAAGCAATTTTTTTAGTTATTCCAGAATTTCGTACGTAAAACACAGCTTTATGACTTCACATTAAAATGAGCTCTCTAAGCTTGTTCCAATCAACATTCACGCACTATGTCTTTCACACAAAAAATAAAATTTTCCATTTATTCAGGAATTTTGTTTGCAAGAACACTCTTACCCCCCCCCCCCCCCCCCCCCCCCCCCCACACACACACACACAAACACACACACAAACACAGACACACACATCTAAAAGTTCGTCAGCAAAAAAACAGTTACTTCAATTTTTAAATGCATTATAGGAACAACTTGCCTAATCAAATTTAAATACTTTTGCATCATTCTGTATCTAGAACAAACCATTTACCATATCTTTACGCAAAATTCTCCAGCATCATTCACAAAAAAACACCATTATTTATATATTCACATTTCTGTCTCAAAAATATACCTGATCTTCCCATACCCCTATTGGAATAAGCTGTTTGAGCTTGTTCCAATGATGATAAAAAAAAATAAAATTTGTGAAAATTTTTGTTTTCTTGCATGCAAATATATACATGTAGCACATGGAAGATATCCACAGTTGGGGAGAGATGTCCAAGGCTATCTCTTCACATTCCTTGTTTGTGCTTCATGCTAAACCAGTTTGTCTGCAGAGATAAATTTGCTTTATTAAAAATCATTGGAGATTGGCCACACACCAATGATTTTAAATAAAACTAATTTTAGGTAACAAATGTTGAACTTCAAACAAAATCTATCACTCAACCAGTTAATGTTGATGAGGCATGACATGGTGAAGGTGACCTAAAATACTTCTTAGAGTCACTTTGTCAGGTGAGCGATTAAGGCCACGTGGGGCCTCTTGTTCTATTTAATAGCGCCTTCGATGTGTATAAATGGATACCACTTATTATTATCTCTCAGATAAATTTGTATACTATCCTCATTATACTCGCCCTGTCGTCTAAACTTTTAGCGGGGATTGGGGTACGGATGATTTCATTCATCTTTTATTGGACTTCCAGTGTATTGCATGCCGTAGGATGTGTCCCTGTGACGCTCGCCGCATACGTATAGCGCAGCGTCATCAGTGTATATTCCAACGTCTCTCTCAATTATTTATCTACAGTTAATTATTGTGAATGTGTGATATGTAAATCTCTTGTTATTTTCACCCTGATGAAGGCCATGGGGCCGAAACGTTGGAACCGGTTGAGCGATTTTATTAAACAATGACATTGACATGGAGTCCCTTGTTTATGGACTATTATTTTACTATTCAATATATATTTATATATATATACAAGCCTGCTACTAAGCATGATAGTTTAGTTTCTTGTCCGCGTGGCTCATTTCTGCCATTTTATCTTTTTTACATATAGTTTATTTTGGCAGAGCAGGGCATACCGAGAGTTCATACGCGTCTAGACGGTGTGATTAAAGACTGCATATATATTCTTTTTCGCCGTTTATGTCTTTTCCAATTTCAATGTTGGGAACGACATTATGTATAGTAGACTTAACTTAGACGCTTTATTATACGTAATCTGCCTTACTGAGGCGTTATCATTACGTCTTCAAGAAAAGATTTACGGGATATTATTCTCAATGTAATTTCTTTTGAGGGCAGTAGTTTGTTCACGTATAACTCCGCCCTTCAGTGGCTGATTGGAGTTGGTTAGACGTGATGCAGCCCTAGCTACATCCACGCGTGGATAGTAGGTTAAGAACTCTCTCAGAGTCGCTTCGTTCTCGGAGGAGCTTCTCTTCGACGGCAACTTTCCGGCAATCCATGAATTGCTTGATTTATACATTCTCTTGTCTATCTAGTGTTACAAGAAGATTCAGACTGGGGCAAACATTCGGTGGTTGACTCAGAGAGTGCCGCCGCAGTTGCCGGACCCGAGTGTGGCTGTTATGACGGTTGCCAGTCAAACAGATTGGGATATATACTGATCCCTACGGATTCGAAGTGCCAGGGTCTTTGGGTTCCGCAGTCTTTTAGCTATCAGTTTAACTTCCGCGGAATAATGTTTTTTAGGCTTGCTTTATGTCATTGCATGAACATTATTCAGAAACGCATGCCCAAATTCCTGTCCTTTAATTCGACAGTAGTGGCGTATCTCCGGAACCAGGGAGGCACTCTTTCGTTTCCGTTATTCAATTTAATGGAAAGAATCCGTCTGTTGGTTATAGTACACCAAGTTCAGTTTTGGTCCGTCATATTCTGGGTCGTCTGATTGTTTTATCGCACTCCCGTTCTCTTACGGGTCGCTTGTTGCTGTCAGAATGGACTCTCAACAAACAAGTATTCATTCAGATTTGCTATCTATGGGAGCGCCCAATGATGTTTTTTTTTATGACACAGCTTGCTAATAAATTGCAGACGTATGTGTTGGCTTGTCCAGATCTCTGAGCTAATACTGTTAACGCTCTATTGATCTATAGGACGGAATGATAGGATACGCGTATCCTCCGGCGCTGTTGTTTTAGCAGGTATTGCTAAGATAAACAACCACAATACATTTCTGTTGATAGCATCTCTATCTTCACAGAGATCATGAGTAATTTACTCTCTTGTCTACTGTGGATCTTAACGTGAAATCTTCCTCTATGTGAGGATCTTTTTTCACTGGGTAAATCGTGTCATCTTTATCACAACCAGCAAGGTCGCAACCTTCATGTATTCCGTTGTGTGGTCCGTATTGCATTGTAAGCACTGTACTGGACGAGCTTTGGACGCGATTTCTTACTATAGGAGATCCTCTTCTTCGCTATTCTGTGCGACTAAAGTGGAGGCTCTTCCGTCGTGGTGTAGGGATCATTATGTTCATATGGTTGATCCCTCCATACTACTCATTGCTATTTTTTAGTATACTTGTTTCACAAGATCTACTGCAGCCTGTTGTTATTTAGGTTATAGGTTTATGTTACCTCATACCTATGCACTCTACGATAGTTTACAATTGAGTCTTTTGTCTCTTTATCTAAGTCAGTTAGTAACTTTTTGTTAAATAGACTTAGAATCTTTAGATTAAATTCCTATACGGATTTTAACTTCGGTTCTTATTTAGCTAAGTAATCATTTGAGCCTCTGGAAACAGTAGTTTTCAAATTCTGACCTTTTAGACAGTAATTCTGTTGGTTTCTCTTTTACTGTAGAGTCAGTGAGTTTCATGCACTATCGATGGATGATTTTCACTTTCATAGTTTCGGAATCAATACTTCCGTTACTATTTAGGTTGGATTGTTGCATAAGAGTTAGGCTCCTATTATCCGGAACCTATTATTTTAAGGTCCTTCCGTCTTCGTATGGGCATAGGCCTTTACTCTTTCCGGGTACAGTTTATGTATTTATAAACAGATATCTGTTTATTACAAGGGCGTAAGCTTCTTCTGTTTTGATGTCTAGTAGAAGGACGTTACGCTCCATTTTATTGTTAATGGATTCTATTAACTAGCGTACTGCTTATGGTATATCATTGGCTTAGCAGTTGTGCTTAAGATTTCGGCTCATGAAGTAAGAGTTCTTCTACTTCTTGGGCTTACATTAATAGTGTTGCTATTATAGATTTTTGAAGGCTGCTCATTGCGCTCAGCCATCCATTCATGAATTTTATCTCAGAAATATCGAGTCCATTTCTGGAGGCCTCTATTGTTAGGTCTATTATCTACTGCTCAGAATGTCATTCACTTAACAGTTGCTACTATAGCTAGGTAGGCTGTCTGTTTCGGCAGTGTCTCCGTTCGGCTGCCCTCTTCGCTCTGGGCTATTTGACCCAGGGCAAGAAAAAGGGGGGGGGGGGGGGGGGAGGGTGTTCCCTTGGGTCACCTGTTTTTACTATGAAAACAAGGGGATACCTCCTCCGGAGTTAGTCATTCTGAGCTGTTATTGGGATGGTTGTTAGTGAGAAGTTTAAGTTTATAAAATTCATTCAAGTCTTAGTTTTTAAAGTATAGCTTTTGAATATTGCATATGTCAACGGACATGATTATGCAATTATCACACACTTTTAGGACTATAAGAGTCTCTATTCTCTAGACTTAACTTTATTATTGGCTTACTTTAAAAATTATTAGTATAAGGATTATTGGATATTAATAGAGTACATGGATGTATGAAGCTCAATTTTTGGAAGGTGTTGTATCTTTCTAATTTATCATAAATAAGAAAGATACATATAAGGCCTATTACTTCTTTTCCCTACAGGGGATGACTCTATTTTATTTTATTGAGCGTATTCCATTTTGCTCTATGTCCTTGGCCCTCCAGCCTTTTTACTATTCAGCTATGTCTGGGTCATTGGTACAGTATAAAAATGTTAAAAAATTTATAGTAATTTATATATTTTTTATACTTACCAATGACCCAGACGGGGATGGCCCTCCCAGGAGTTGGGAACTCTTGCCTCCCCGCTGAGTACATAGCGCTTACCAGGCACTGGTTATTAGAATGATAAATGGCGCCAATTTCGGAACGTCCTTGACACTGCGCATGCGCAGTAGGGGCGAAGTGTGGAGGGCCTTTCAGGACATGTTTTCTTTAGTTTTAGATGCAAATTTTGGGGATTGGGGGGCAAAATTTGTGTTTGGCCCTATATTTTAAGAGTTAGCACCAGCTATGTCTGGGTCATTGGTAAGTATAAAAAATATATAAATTACTATAAATTTTTTAACTTTCGGATGATAGCTTGACTATGGTTCAACCCACATTCATGAAACTTCATATGCAGGTTGGCCTTCTTGAGAGGAAGAACCCTATTTATTTTGGACTCACTAGGTCAAAGGTCAAGGTCACAGTGGCCCTGAACATAGTAAATCAAAACAATTGGTTTCCGGATGATAACTTTATATTGGTTCGACTCCCTTTCATGAAACTTCATAGGTAGGGTGGCATCAGTGAGAGGAAGATCCCTATTTATTTTGTATTCGCTAGGTGAAAGGTCAAGGTCAAGTAAATAGTAAACAATTGGTTTCCAGATGATAACTTGATAATAGTTTGACCCACACTCATGAATCTTCATAGGCAGGTTGGCCTAGGTGAGTGGAAGACCCCTATTCATTTTGGACTCGGTAGGTCAAAGGTCAAGGTCACAATAAATCCTAAACAATTGGTTTCCAGATGACAATTTGACAATGGTTCCACACACGTTCATGAAACTTCATAGGTAGGTGGGCATTGGTGCAAGAAAGAGCCCTATTTATTTTGGAATCACTAGGTCAAAGGTCAAGGTCACATAGTAAATTGTGAACAACTGATTTCCGGATGATAAGTTGATAATGATTAAACCCATTTTTGTGCTGTCACAACTTGACATTGGATCGGTGATCTTATTGGGATTTTTACATTATGATCAGCTGAAGAAAAAGCATGATGCTTGGACTATTTTAGTCACTCCTGAGGGGCTCAAGGATTGACAATGTATCCTATGGAGATTGATTGCTTAATGTAGATTCATTCTTGGACTCTGTTTATATCAGGTTCTGTTCAAGGTGAGCGCTTCAGGCCCTGTGAGGCCTTTTGTTTTGAATCATTTATGAGTCAGTATTTTTAAAACTTGGCTCAGAAGGTAACTACCATGGGAATTTGTGTACCTTTTGAGATCGATCGAACATGTCATTGCTGAGTTATTGCCCTTTTTGGATTAGAATTTGTCAGTAGGGCCCACAGCATTGCTAAGCTTGTATTACTGTGATTTGTGGTCAAATTTTTATTCTATATACCAATGGCCCAGACTAGCTGGCTGATGCAAATTCAAAGTTATCAAGGGTCAAATACAAATTTTGAACCCCCCAACCCCCAATCCCCAAAATTTGCTTGCAAAATCGAAAATTAAAAGTCCTATCTGGTCCTCCATACTTTTACTCTGCGCATGCGCAGCCGTCAGGAAGTGACCGGAATTGGCGCCAACATCATTCTCTGTTTGGCCCTAAAGTCAGTAACAATGTTCTGACACCTTTGCTTTAAAATCACCATTTTCAGGATGCCAGACACAAATCAATGCAAGAATTGGTGGATCCAAGGCTGTTATTGGATGATGGAAGTGTACAACGGTAGTTTTGTACATTCAGGGCTGCAACTTTATTATAATTATAAAATTATTTCATGTTTCCCAATTTTGGGACATACGCCTGACGTCATCATTTTTGCTAATGATTAATCCACTGTTTGTTAAGTATTCCTTCGTGATCCTTCCATGAGCCCTTCCTGTTAAACTCTTAAGCTTTTTGGTTATTTTTTATTGAAATTTTTTATTAAATTTCTTGGGAGTTTAACGTGTATTACAGAATATTTATTCTGTTTATCCCCATGGTTACGTCTTCACCCTAGGGGTGTTAGGTCATTTAGTCTTGCATCTTCTGTCCGATGTATCGTTTTTTCTTCGTATGAAGATCTAGCTTTGCATCTGGTAGCATTTAAATCGGTTACTGACTTTGGACCTTTTTGTGTGCATGATGTCTTGTTTTCGGTTTTTAGCTCACCTGACTGAAAGTCAGGGTGAGCTATTCTGATCACTTTTTGTCCGTCATCTGTCATACGTCGCGAAGGTGGTGTTTGGGTCATTTTCTCCCAAGCCACTGGCTGTAGTTCAATGAAAATTCACATGAGTAGCGGTTATGTAGGGGCATTTGGGTTTTTCTTCAAATTGGGTTTCTGCTCATATTGTGGAGGGGGGGGTGGGGCCAAAATGCACAAAATTTAAAAAAGTCTTCTCATGAACCAGCTGTAGCAGAGACTTGATATTTGGTATGCAGCTTCCATTTGAGGTGTAGACTTAAATTTGTTCAAGAGAAGTTTGACAGACAATATTTGCCTTTGTTCTGAGAGGGGCAAGAATTTTTTCCCCACCCAGAATTTCTATTTTCTGAACCGAGAGGCCAATTTGAACCAAATTTAATATTACGTATTATTGAGTTATAAGTACTTGATTTATGCAAAAAAAAATTTTCTGCAGCCCCGTGGGAACCTCAGGAGCCAAAAATAGAAAAAAAACGAAAATGTCCATATCTCCAAAACTGCACGGCACTAAGAATTTTTATTTGGTGTGAGGCTTCCTTGGGACCAACAGAAAGGAATGGTAAAAAAAATTGCCATCGGTTTTGTCATAAGGTACTTTTTCGGGACTTTGAAAAAATGCTGAGTCAGCATTTTTTAACACTGTGGGCAATGGGAAAAAATTAAACAATAGTTTGCTTCCAAACCACTGCTCCAAAAGCTTTCATATTTTACATACAACATCTTTGGAACATTGATTCACATATTTGTTGAAATCAAACCCTCGGTCCATATTTGGGTTCCCTATGGGAGCCCAAATTAGTGCAGTATGAGGAATATTCTTTAAAAATCTTCTTCTTCAGATCTGATATTTGGTATGCAGCATTCTTGGGGGGGAGGGGGGGGTTCAAGTTTGTTCAAGCCAAGTCCCTGGGTTCATATTTATGCTGAAAATTTGGGGGTCCCAGTGCAGACTTGGAAATTTTGGACCAAAATCCAGAAAGTTTTTTTTTGGGGGGGGGGGGGGGGGGGG
Organism: Pictodentalium vernedei; assembly: GCA_031216915.1. Classification (NCBI taxonomy): domain Eukaryota; kingdom Metazoa; phylum Mollusca; class Scaphopoda; order Dentaliida; family Dentaliidae; genus Pictodentalium; species Pictodentalium vernedei. The sequence continues at coordinate 319,697,267 of CM062295.1, forward strand.
GGGGGGGGGGGGTGCAGTATGCGTTTTGGTCAATTTTAAGACATTTTTTTTTTTTTTTACACTGACAATTTGGGGTCTGGGTGGGACTTGGAAAATTTTGGACCAAAATCTGGAAATGAGTTTTTTTGTTTTTAGCTCACCAACTTTAGTTGTGTGAGCTTATGGCATGGCTCGATTGGTCGGCGTCGGCATCAGTGTACGTGTCCAATAATGTTAAAGCTTCTGTTTAGGTCACTTACTCACCCTATTTCCATATCATGGCCTTTATAATGCTGCTATATGATGATTATTATCATTATACCATGATTTAACCCCTCATACCCTGCATTTTAAACATTTTTCTTGACATTTTTAGTTGCGTTTAGTTTTCTGTTTAGCTCAGAATTTCATGTTAACTTAGTGTTTAGGTCAGCTGCTGTGCTCCTTCTCTTCCAATGGCACTTATATTCATCATACATGTTCCTCAGTATCATTGTTCCATGATTAACCCCTCATACCCTGCATTTTAAACATTTTTCTTGACATTTTTAGTTGCGTTTAGTTTTCTGTTTAGCTCGGAATTTCATGTTTAACTTAGTGTTTAGGTCAGCTGCTGTGCTCCTTCTCTTCCCATGGAAATTATTTTCATCATACATGTTCCTCAGTATCATTGTTCCATGATTAACCCCTCATACATTGCATTTTAAACATTTTTCTTGAAATTTTTAGTTGCGTTTAGTTTTCTGTTTTGCTCGGAATTTCATGTTTAACTAAGTGTTTATGTCAGCTGCTGTGCTCCTTCTCTTCCCATGACACTTATATTCATCAAACATGTTCCTCAGTATCATTGTTCCATGATTAACCCCTCATACCCTGCATTTTAAACATTTTTCTTGACATTTTTAGTTGCGTTTAGTTTTCTGTTTAGCTCAGAATTTCATGCTTAACTTGGTGTTTATGTCAGTTTCTGTGTTTTACTTTTAAGAGGTTGTGTTTAGGTAAGCTTTGTGACATGTTATGAGCCTGTTTGATACAGTTCTTGTGTTTGCCAAAGTTACTATCAAAGAGGAATGTTGGTGAGCTATAGGGCGTTGGCGTCCTTCTTGTTATGCATTTTGATCAATTTTAAGACAAAAAAAAAATTTTTTTTGCACAGAAAATTTGGGGTTTGGGTGGGACTTAAAAATTTTGGACCAAAATCCAGAAATTAGTTTTTTATGCGTTTTGGTCAATTTTAAGAAGAAAAAAAAAATTTGGTCTGAAAATAATTTGTTTAGGACTTTGAAAATTTCCGAACAAAAATAAAAAAAAATCTGTTTTTTTATGCGTTTATCTCAATTTTGGGACGTCAAAGTGCAGGAACTGAAAATAGAAGGAAAATCTTGTGTATTGTGTGGGCACAATCGCTTCATCTAGTTGGTATATGCTTTTCTTAGGAGGGGTATGCAGCTTATTCAAGTCAATTCCCTGGTTTGATATTTAGACTACCATGTCAGGTGAGCGCCCTCAAGCCCCCTGGGGCCTCTTGTTTATTAATCACCTGTTTCTCGTCCTGAATCTGGATGGATAGTACATAGATAGATATTCCTTGGCGTCAAGACAATTTATGTCATTGTGGATGCCATAGTAGCCTTCTGTATGGTTACAGCGGTGTCTTGGGTTAGAATCTGTCTGCTGTCTTTTGGGAATAAAACCGAAAAAGATACTGTGCTTTTCGGTTTGTTTTTCCTAAGTGTCATAGACTTGAGTCTTATTGTTACACCATAGTAGCCTAGCTAAAATCATGAGCAAGATTTTTTCAGTATTATGCAGTGGCATAACTGAATTTATTATCTCTTGGGACTGCGGTCTCTTTGGGAATTCATGGCTGTTTATATAGCGGCTCTTCATTCCCTACCTTGCGTGACGATAATTGTAAATCTCTGTTAAGTGAGCCTTCAGGGTTTCAACTTACACCAATATATCTGTCTTCACGAAGATGAAGACTTCTAGTCTATGGCTGGCATTGTAAGTCTCCTTAGTGAGCTTCTAGGGCCTCAGTTATCAGCTTTTAATGGTCTTCACGTACAGGAGACCTTTAGCTGCTTCAGCTAGGCTGAGTTCATTGTCCTATTGGACATGATACCGTTTGTTAGAAGAGGTTATTCTCTTCAAACCAGTATGGTTTGGTGTGAGTTATGTGAATATGTTGTATTTATTCATCACATCCTTCTCTGCCTTTAGGGGCATTATGGAGTTGGTTCCTATACTATTTGATGACTAACACGAGAACGATTCAAGTAATGCGGGTGAGGGGGTTTGATATGAATTTGAATCCCCCCACCCTCCACCGTAAATGTGTTAAGAGACGATTACCGGGCAGGACCTAGCTTTCTTCCGATAAGCCTTGTATGCATTTTAAGTATATACATGCATTTCATGACTTCTCGATTGGCGGCTGGGTCGTGTTCTATGGCGACCTCATGGGCACATCCACTTTTTAAAAGTTTGTTTCATGTGGTCGTTCGTTTATATGTCATATACGAGCATATGATTCATCATCAATAAATTGCTAGCCTTTGTGTATCTGTATGGCTGTCAAGTCAGCTAACTGGTATTCAGATAATTACATGCAGGATTTTAATGCTCGCGTGCATAATAAGTATATTATTAAGCAGACGCATTATTGTATGTTATGGACCTTAGAAACAATGAATTATTTCGGGGGCTGTCCGTGACAAGTCTGTTAATCATAGCTCGTTCCATTTCTAAATCCAGGTTTCTATAAGTCTCGGTACCCAAATCGAATATAACTTTTCTATGCATTCTCGTAAATTCGCACTTGTCTGGGAGTGTTATTTATTGGAATTTATTGTACACCTGAACGGGGTCACCTGTGGGTTGCCTCCGAAGTGTGTTTACTCTCCAGAGATCATCCATTGTGATTGTATTGGATATGTGTATGTTGTACATATTATATCACTGGTTTTCGACCTATCTACGCATGCCGACTCCGGTATACGTTACAAGCAGGCGCTGTTAATTACCTGGATCGCCACGATAGCCTTAGCTTCTGAAGTGGCATTAAGCACCAATTTATTAATAATAATTAATATCTGGGTGCCTGTTCGGCGAATATATATTGTTATTTGGTACCACTTTTACTGATTCCAGAGCGCTGCCCTCTTTGTTTTTGAAGAAGAATCCTTCAAAAAAGGGGGGGAGGGGTGCTTTTTTAAATCTCTTCCGGCTTGATATGTATGTAACTATGAGTGAAGCTGCTTTGTCTGTAGATTATATCCTGGATACAGCTTGTTTATTATTGTATATGGCGTATGTTTGTTTGGGGTTAGTCTCTCACTCTCAAATATGCCATCCTAATTTATGGGGCTTAGTCCGCACTAGGCTTAAAAATTGGGGGCTTGTTACACCCAATTAGCATAATCATTCATGCTTAGAATATGGAATTACTTGGATATAGCTCCTTATTTATGATATGTCTTCTTTATTACTGTATAGAGAGACGTACATGTAATTCCTTTTAAATTTAATTTCTTTTCACCTTGGATTGCAGGCTTGGGAACTATGTTGGTCTGCTAATTCTGAAGTCCTAGGCTCTCCGCCTTTTTACGATTCAGCTAGTCTGGGCCATTGGTTTATAGTATAAAAATATGATAAATTTAAAGTAATTTGTATATTTTTTATACTTACCAATGGCCCAGATGGGTATGGCCCTCCCATGAGTGGGCACTCATACCTCCCTGCTGAGTTATTATGTAGTACTCTCTTCTACAAAGAATGATGTTGGCACCAATTCCGGTCACTTCCTGATGGCTGCACATGCACAGAGAGTAAAAGTATGGTGAACCAGATAGGACTTTTAATTTTCGGTTTTGCAAGCAAATTTTGGGGATTGGGGGGTTCAAAATTTGTGTTTGGCCTTTGATAACTTTTGAGTTTGCACCAGCCAACTAGTCTGGGCCATTGGTAAGTAAAGAAAATATACAAATTACATTAAATTTATCATTTTTTTTACAAGTTGCACAGAGATTAACCAGCGGGGATCCTGCAAGACCTGTGCACTTGCGATTTTCTAATCAGCAACACTCACTTTGGAAAAGTAATTCCCCTTTTTGAAATTATATTATTTGGAATGTGGAGGGTATTCTTAGTCCCATTGGGACACTCACATCTCTAATTGTATGTAACAGATACCCATATGGTGGGCCAGTGATGCCATGTTCTATGGCATACTGCACATCGATGGAACATTTACCTTCTACTGCCACTAACTTTACTTGTACTGGGTTAGTAAGTTGGAGAGTCTGACAATTGCTTGGTGGTTTTCTTGGGGTACTATGGCTTCCTCCACCCATAAACCTGTCTGACACGATATGACCCTGGCTGTTGAAAGTATCATTAAATCCCAGTAAACAAACAAATATTATGTGAGGTAGTGCTCTGTTGGAAAGGAGTCTGAGAGTCCTTTCAACACTCTGTTCCACCACAACATCCCACTGGCAAAATTTGAAAGCATTTTGAAAAAGTATTTTCATCATCATCAAACTGTAGATCATAGTTGTGGAAAAGTTAACAAATGAATATCAATTGTAATTAAAGCAAACATTTAGGAGTTTTGTCTAAGGTCTGTTTTAGGTCTTCCATGGAAACCCCAAAAAGTTGAGCTGTGCTTGCTTACTGTGGAAAACAAGGTCTGTTTTACTCTGAAAATAGGACCCTGTAACCCAGGGACCAGCCGTGAGGGCGACTAGGGCAATTATGTCACCCTTCTAAGTCCAAAGTCGCCTAGAAAAATAGCAGGGGCGATTACAAGTCAGCCTCTAAAAATTGGCCAAAAAATGAAGAAAGGCTGAACTGAGTGATGCGAGGTTTACAATTACAAACGATTATTTTCAAAAATCGAATGTGCTCGAGCGTGATAAATGGGCATTTTAATTCGTCAAATAAACGTCCATTTATTTGAAATCACACGACAATCAGTTATTTATTGTCGCTTTTGGCAGATTTTTTTTTATTTCTGTTTTGTTGCATTTCAGTCGGAGCTTCAATTGTCGAAACGAAAATAGGTGACTTACGCGACTCAACAAAATAACCCAGTTTGAAAGTAGGTTACGTCGCTTAGGATGCCGAAAATGTATACACAATGGACGTATTTTATAACACAGTATTTTCATTTCGTTTTGCTGATGACTGTTAACGGTTGGACTGTCTAATCCCAGAAAAACACGAATGGAATTGAAACACATGAAAAAAAAGCTTTGGTGATGACAAGAAAAGCTTTGTACAGGACACAAGTGTGCATGTGGACGATCTTGAAAAAGGGTCCTCCTAAACACTGGAATGACACGAAATGACACGGTATGACACCGGAATGCCTTAAAAATGATGCGAAATGACATTTCTTTTACAAAATACTCGACCCCAGAATGTATTTTTTTTTATTAATTAACAAAGTACCTCCCAAGCAACCTTCTTACATCTGGTCCTGTTCACAATTTCAGACTTAGGAAATTATTAGTTCAGTAGACTTTGGTGACAGGCAACCACAGGAGGGTGCTGGGGGATTGACACGAGGAAGAGGGGAGGGGTCATGAAGGAGAGGGTAGCAGTGGGGGGATTTTCAGTCAATAATTACACATTGAAAATATGAAGGGGCGGTGGGGGCGGTACATGAATATTCTTAATTTTCCCCACTTGCCTATGAAGTCTCCCTACATGACTATGCAGTCTCCCTATTTGTTCTGGAGGGAGACTTGAAGTCTCCCTAAAATTCCCCCCTAGGCTGGTCCCTGCTGTAACCAATGCTTATAGTTGGAGTTCACTTAAGTAGGTAGCATGCAGAGGTTTTGCTGAGAATCAAATATAACACATCCAAAATTCTCCATAAAAGTGGGGTCCAAGTCCGAATTATGGTTTTCAAAAGCTTTATACCTTTGCAGCTGGCACTAGAGGTTTCTTTGTTGACTACTTTTTTTTAAAAAAAATCATAAAGAACAGTGTCGTTTAGTTATTGTTGTTGTTATTTTTACAATGACAAGCCAAGTTCCAAACAAACTTGTATTTATTGCACATCAATACATAGGAAGTTTACATAAAATGATGTAATTCCATACAGTGGTTTTACCCCAATGTTATCAAGTTTTTTTGTTCACATTGACACCTCTAACTTTTACAATGTACATACATCTTTGACAAAGGTTTTTCTCTGAAGAATAATAAATTTTAAAAATTAAGGGGATTGAATATTTTTTTATTCTTACAGAAACAGATTTTTACAGAGTTTTAATAATAAATGTCAGGTGTCACATGTCCATCATATTCATTTAACCCTTTACCCAATGCAGACATTGTCAAAATTTATTATTTTAAATATCATTTTTTCAAAAAATTTCAACAAAACCATATCATGTGACCTCTCATTGGAACGAGCTCGACGAGCTCGTTCCAACGAGGGGTCACATGATATGGTTTTGTTGAAATGTTTTGAAAAATGATATATTTTTATACTGTACCAATGACCCAGACATAGCTGGTGCTAACTCTTAAAATATAGGGCCAAACACAAATTTTGCCCCCCAATCCCCAAAATTTGCATCTAAAACTAAAGAAAACATGTCCTGAAAGGCCCTCCACACCTCGCCCCCACTGCGCATGCGCAGTGTCAAGGACGTTCCGAAATTGGCGCCATTTATCATTCTAAGTTTGGCCCTTCATCAGTTAACATCTGACTGATCTTTGTGCTTTTAAATCTCAGTTTAAATGATGCCAGACACATAAATATTAGTGAAATGGTGATTCTAAGGAGGATAGAAAAGGAGGAGAGGAAAAGAATGTGTGACAGAATATTATCAGGGCTGTAACTTAAAATTTTTTAATGAAATTATGTTAAGTTACCTATTTTCAAGGCAGCAGCCATTTTGTTGTCATTCTGATTATTTAGTTACACTGTTTTTTCAAGTGTTTTTCCTCTCTCCCTGTCCTTTAAGTTCCCCCTTGCTATTCTCCCATGCTTTTGGCATAGTTTCTGTAATTATTATTACTAAAATTTCTTGGGAGTTTTAGCTTAATAACAGAATGAATTCTGTTCTTTCCCCATGTTTACGTCTTCACCTACGGGTGGTTAGGCGTTGTGTTCTGCATCTACCATCTGATGTTCTGCAGTTTCTTCCCTGGAAGTCTCTGTTTTGCATCAGATGGTGTATTTTTGGTAACTGATTTCGGGCCTGGGTGCCTGGAGTCTTATTTTAGTGTTTTTACACTCATTGTTTACATTTACAACAGCCCTCTGTGTGAGGGGGGGATTTCTAAATAATAATATCTTTATGTTATTTTAATCATATCTAGATACATTATTATTGTTCGTAAGTGTTGAATAAATTGTTTAAAATATTTTTAAAATTTTTGTCCACACTTAGGCTTGGGATCCATTGGGGCTCAACGTTACTTTTCAGAAACTTGGGCTGTTCTGAAAAAATATTTTTTCAAAATATTTTGATTTCAATTATTTTTTCTATATTAATGGATCATATTATTATTATGTATTTGATTGCCAGGGGTTAGTGCGAGTACCAGGACTTGTTTTCTTTTCTCATTGAAAGGATATTGATCAATTGTTTTAGGAGGAAGTCTTCCTCTGACCTTATTATCATTCTATATGTGGTCAGTGTACTCGCATTAACTCCTGTTCTGTATCGTATGATTTCGATGACAATATGGGAAGCGTATGTCACGGTATGTTGTTGGGGATTTGGACACTCCGGTCCTTTCCCCGCAGGGTCACTCTACTTTATCAATTTCTATTTCAGACGATCAAGATTAGGGTGATGTATCTGTGATGTCTTCCAACAGTGTGCCTCCGTCGTCACAATTAATGAAGGGCTAGCGGAAAAGTGCTCATGTAATACGCCAATTGCCTAAGAGGACCCTAGTAGGTTCGACGGCCTTTGACGTCCGCTAGCTCGCCCGGTGTAGCGTCCATTCACCGAATGGTTCGGCAGCCGGGTTCGTCCGTTGCGGTCTAGAAGGAATTTTGGGGTGATGCGAGCACTATAAAATTAACTTAATGCACACCCAGTGACGGCGGATCGGAGGGAGAACGGAGGAAGCCTTTTAGTCCGGTTCATAGCTCGTTCCGGTCCATCCGGACGGCAAGCGAGAGAGGCCCCTCTCTCGTTCAACAACATCTGGCCCCAGATGTTGTGGTACAAATGTGTCGTTAGCGGAGCATACGTCCGTCGCTCGGGACGCTCCGTTGTATAGGCAGTCCGCTGAGACTGCTAAGGCTTCCTCTTCTCATCAGCGCACACGACCGCACCTTGGCTGCGTGACCGCCGATATATTACCAGCTTCGCCGATCAAGGATTCTTCGGCGACCAGGTCACACCATCCGGCAGCCAGGGATTCGAGACCGATGGACTCCGGACGTTCGCATAGGAAGTATGCGGGAGCCATCTGATGCGGAGCTGCCCTCGGCGAAGCACCGATAGACTGCGCCTCCGCAGGTCTCGACGCCGGACATTCTTGTGCACATAGCACAGCTTATCGCAGCATCCCAGCAGCCGACAGAAACGGTGTCGGATCGAGAATTATCCGACAGCGCTGGGTCGGTAGCTGGGGACTCGAGGCCTGCAGACTCCGGACGTTCGCATAGGAAGTGTGCAGGAGTCAACGTACACGGAGCTTACAGCGGCAATGCATCGTAAGTCCGCTACTGCACAGGCCTCGGGAACGGACGTGCTTTCCTTAATAGCACAATTTATCGCAGCATCCCAGCATCAACTGAATCTGTCGCATATATTTTATCCGACGATGCTGGGTCGGGACGCTCCGCGGAAGCGGGTACGGACGTCCGAAAGTTTCATCCGGTCCGACGGGATACCGAAAGGGATTCGGTGGATTTCAAGCTTTCCCTTTCGGAACAACATATGCTGCGATGCCGGATAAGAAACTGATAGCGTCGGTGGACTTAGAAATTTTTGGTTCGGTTCAGGGACATCGTCCCTCAGTTCCGACATAGTCCAATAATGTCACACAAACTTTCGAATTATTGAACGACGCTATATATATTATTATTTTATGCTTGCTATCCAAGCATTTCTGGTTTCTTGTTCGAAGAGTTATGGAGATGTCTTTCAAAAGTGTGCCTCTGTCGTCATAGTTAATGAAGAGTTAGCGGCAATAAGTGCTCATGGAATATGTCTATCGCTTACGGAATGACATTCGCTAGCTCACCCGGTGTAGCATACATTCATCGAATGGTTCGGCTGCCGGGTTCGTCCGTTGCGGTCTAGGAAGGAGATTTGGGTGATGCGAGCACTTTAATTACTTTAGTACTCACCCAGTGACGGCAGATTGAGGACAGATCGGAGGAAGCCAACAACATAGGGGACCGCATGTTGTGGTTCAGATATTTTACATTCGGAGCATATGTCCGTTGCTCGGGACGCTCCGTTATATTGACAGTCCGAGAGACTGTCTTTAATGCTTCCTCATCCTCACAGCAGGGCACACGACCGCACATTGGCTACGTGACCTCGAGTATCCGATCAGTTTCGGCATTCAGTGATTCCACAGCGAATAGGTCGCGCCATCCGGTAGCCAAGGGACACGAGGCCTATACACTCCGTTCGCTCGCATATTGGAAGTATGCACGGGGTAACGATCTCGGAGCTTCCTGCGGCAATGCATCGTAAGACCGCTGCTCCTCAGGCCTCGGTGACGGACGTGCTATCCGAGTTAGCACAGTTGTTTCGCAGCATCCCAGCAATTGACGGTTTCTCGGTCGAATCAGGAATTATCCGACGGCGCTGGGTCGGTGCGGTCCGCGGTTGCATCAAGCTACGGACGACCGAACGCTTTATAGGGTCCGACAGGATGGCGAAAGGGATTCGATAGATTTCGAGTTTTCCCTTTAGTAGTATCGGAAGATGCCTTTCATATCTTCTGGCATTTCTTCCAGTGATTATTTTTCGGACTTCATTGCTGCGATCTTGGATAAGAGACTTATAGCGTCATTGGACTCGGATTTTTCGATCGGTACAGGGACTTTGTCCCTGACTTACCGACGCAGTCCAATATTGTCATTACAACATGTGTTTTATTTTTCGACGCTATATATTATATATATATATACAAGCCTGCTACTAAGCATGATAGTTTAGTTTCTTGTCCGCGTGGCTCATTTCTGCCATTTTATCTTTTTTACATATAGTTTATTTTGGCAGAGCAGGGCATACTGAGAGTTCATATGCGTCTAGACGGTGTGATTAAAGACTGCGTATATTCTTTTTCGCCGTTTATGTCTTTTCCAATTTCAATATTGGGAACGACATTATGTATAGTAGACTTAACTTAGACGCTTTATTATACGTAATCCGCCTTACTGAGGCGTTATCATTACGTCTTCAAGAAAAGATTTACGGGATATTATTCTCAATGTAATTTCTTTTGAGGGCAGTATTTTGTTCACGTATAACTCCGCCCTTCAGTGGCTGATTGGAGTTGGTTAGACGTGATGCAGCCCTAGCTACATCCACGCGTGGATAGTAGGTTAAGAACTCTCTCAGAGTCGCTTCGTTCTCGGAGGAGCTTCTCTTCGACGGCAACTTTCCGGCAATCCATGAATTGCTTGGTTTATACATTCTCTTGTCTATCTAGTGTTACAAGAGATTCAGACTGGGGCAAACATTCGGTGGTTGACTCAGAGAGTGCCGCCGCAGTTGCCGGACCCTAGTGTGGCTGTTATGACGGTTGCCAGTCAAACAGATTGGGATATATACTGATCCCTACGGATTCGAAGTGCCAGGGTCTTTGGGTTCCGCAGTCTTTTAGCTATCAGTTTAACTTCCGCGGAATAATGTTTTTTAGGCTTGCTTTATGTCATTGCATGAACATTATTCAGAAATGCATGCCCAAATTCCTGTCCTTTAATTCGACAGTAGTGGCGTATCTCCGGAACCAGGGAGGCACTCTTTCGTTTCCGTTATTCAATTTAATGGAAAGAATCCGTCTGTTGGTTATTGTACACCAAGTTCAGTTTTGGTCCGTCATATTCGGGGTCGTCTGATTGTTTTATCGCACTCCCGTTCTCTTACGGGTCGCTTGTTGCTGTCAGAATGGACTCTCAACAAACAAGTATTTAATCAGATTTGCTATCTATGGGAGCGCCCAATGATGTTTTATTATGACACAGCTTGCTAATCAATTGCAGACGTATGTGTTGGCTTGTCCAGATCTCTGAGCTAATACTGTTAACGCTCTATTGATCTATAGGACGCAATGATAGGATACGCGTATCCTCCGGCGCTGTTGTTTTAGCAGGTATTGCTAAGATAAACAACCACAATACATTTCTGTTGATAGCATCTCTATCTTCACAGAGATCATGAGTAATTTACTCTCTTGTCTACTGTGGATCTTAACGTGAAATCTTCCTCTATGTGAGGATCTTTTTTCACTGGGTTAATCGTGTCATCTTTATCACAACCAGCAAGGTCGCAACCTTCATGTATTCCGTTGTGTGGTCCGTATTGCATTGTAAGCACTGTACTGGACGAGCTTTGGACGCGATTTCTTACTATAGGAGATCCTCTTCTTCGCTATTCTATGCGACTAAAGTGGAGGCTCTTCCGTCGTGGTGTAGGGATCATTATGTTCATATGGTTGATCCCTCCATACTACGCATTGCTAGTTTTTAGTATACTTGTTTCACAAGATCTACTGCAGCCTGTTGTTATTTAGGTTATAGGTTTATGTTACCTCATACCTATGCACTCTACGATAGTTTACAATTGAGTCTTTTGTCTCTTTATCTAAGTCAGTTAGTAACTTTTTGATAAATAGACTTAGAATCTTTAGATTAAATTCCTATACGGATTTTAACTTCGGTTCTTATTTAGCTAAGTAATCATTTGAGCCTCTGGAAACAGTAGTTTTCAAATTCTGACCTTTTAGACAGTAATTCTGTTGGTTTCTCTTTTACTGTAGAGTCAGTGAGTTTCATGCACTATCGATGGATGATTTTCACTTTCATAGTTTCGGAATCAATACTTCCGTTACTATTTAGGTTGGATTGTTGCATAAGAGTTAGGCTCCTATTATCCGGAACCTATTATTTTAAGGTCCTTCCGTCTTCGTATGGGCATAGGCCTTTACTCTTTCCGGATACAGTTTATGTATTTATAAACAGATATCTGTTTATTACAAGGGCGTAAGCTTCTTCTGTCTTTGATGTCTAGTAGAAGGACGTTACGCTCCATTTTATTGTTAATCGATTCTATTAACTAGCGTACTGCTTATGGTATATCATTGGCTTAGCAGTTGTGCTTAAGATTTCGGCTCTTGAAGTAAGAGTTCTTCTACTTCTTGGGCTTACATTAATAGTGTTGCTATTATAGATTTTTGAAGGCTGCTCATTGCGCTCAGCCATCCATTCATGAATTTTATCTCAGAAATATCGAGTCCATTTCTGGAGGCCTCTATTGTTAGGTCTATTATCTACTGCTCAGAATGTCATTCACTTAACAGTTGCTACTATAGCTAGGTAGGCTGTCTGTTTCGGCAGTGTCTCCGTTCGGCTGCCCTCTTCGCTCTGGGCTATTTGACCCAGGGCAAGAAAAAGGGGGGGGGAGGGTGTTCCCTTGGGTCACCTGTTTTTACTATGAAAACAAGGGGATACCTCCTCCGGAGTTAGTAATTCTGAGCTGTTATTGGGATGGTTGTTTAGTGAGAAGTTTAAGTTTATAAAATTCATTCAAGTCTTAGTTTTTAAAGTATAGCTTTTGAATATTGCATATGTCAACGGACATGATTATGCAATTCTCACACACTTTTAGGAGTATAAGAGTCTCTATTCTCTAGACTTACTTTATTATTGGCTTACTTTAAAAATTATTAGTATAAGGATTATACTAGATATTAATAGAGTACATGGATGTATGAAGCTCAATTTTTGGAAGGTGTTGTATCTTTCTAATTTATCATAAATAAGAAAGATACATGTAAGGCCTATTACTTCTTTTCCCTACAGGGGATGACTCTATTTTATTTTATTGAGCGTATTCCATTCTGCTCTATGTCCTTGGCCCTCCAGCCTTTTTACTATTCAGCTATGTCTGGGTCATTGGTACAGTATAAAAATGTTAAAAAATTTATAGTAATTTATATATTTTTTATACTTACCAATGACCCAGACGGGGATGGCCCTCCCAGGAGTTGGGAACTCTTGCCTCCCCGCTGAGTACATAGCGCTTACCAGGCACTGGTTATTAGAATGATAAATGGCGCCAATTTCGGAACGTCCTTGACACTGCGCATGCGCAGTGGGGGCGAGGTGTGGAGGGCCTTTCAGGACATGTTTTCTTTAGTTTTAGATGCAAATTTTGGGGATTGGGGGGCAAAATTTGTGTTTGGCCCTATATTTTAAGAGTTAGCACCAGCTATGTCTGGGTCATTGGTAAGTATAAAAAATATATAAATTACTATAAATTTTTTAACTTTTATACTGTACCAATGACTCAGACATAGCTGGTGCTAACTCTTAAAAATATAGGGCCAAACACAAATTTTGCCCCCCAATCCCCCAAATTTGCATCTAAAACCAAAGAAATCATGTCCTGAATGGCCCTCCATACTTCACCTCTACTGCGCATGCGCAGTGTCAAGGACGTCCCAAAATTGGCGCCATTAATCATTCTTTGTTTGGCCCTTCATCAGTTAACATCTGACTGATCTTTGTGCTTGTAAATCTCAGTTTAAATGATGCCAGACACATAAATATTAGTGAAATGGTGATTCTAAGGAGGATATAGAAGGAGGAGAGGAAAAATGAGTGACAGAAAATAATCAGGGCTGTAACTTAAAATTTTTTAATGAAATTATGTTAAGTTACCTATTTTCGAGGCAACAGCCTGTTGTGGTCATTCTTGTTATTAAGTTACACTGCTTGTTCAGTGTTTTCCTCTCTCCCTTTCCTTTAAGTCCCCTCTTGCTATTCTCCCATGCTTTTGGCATATTTTCTGCAATATTATTACTAAAATTTCTTGGGAGTTTTAGCTGGATAACAGAATGAATTCTGTTCTTTTCCCCATGTTTACGTCTTCACCTATGGGTGGTTAGGCGTAGTGTTCTGCATCTACCATCTGATGTTCTGCAGTTTCTTCCCTGGAAGTCTCTGTTTTGCATCAGATAGTGTATTATTGGTAACTGATTTCAGGCCAGGGTGCCTGGAGTCTTGATCTAGTGTTTTTACACTTATTGTTTACATTTCCAACAGCCCTCTGTGTGAGGGGGTATTTCTTGAAAATAATATCTTGATGTTAATTTAATCATAACTAGATACATTATTAATGTTCGTAAGTGTTGCATAAATTGTTTAAAATATTTTTAGAATTTTTGTCCACACTTAGGCTTGGGATCCATTGGGGCTCAACGTTACTTTTCAGAAACTTGGGCTGTTCTGAAAAAATATTTTTTCAAAAGTTTTTGATTCAATTATTTTTTCTATGTTAACGGATCTTGTTATTATGTATTTTGATTGTCAGGGGTTGGTGCGAGTACTAGGACTTTGTTTTCTTTTCACATTGAAAGGATATTGTTCAATTGTAATAAGAGGAAATCTTCCTCTGACTTTCATAATCATTGTATAATGTAGTCAGTGTACTCGTACTAACTCCTGTTCTGTATGTGTTGATTTCGATGACAACATGGGAAGCGTGTGTCACGGTATGTTAGTGGGGAATTGGCCATTCCGGTCCTTTCCCCGCAGGGTCACTCTACTTTATCAATCTCTATTTCAGACGATCATGATCAGGGTGATGTATCCGTGATGTCTTCCAAAAAGTGTGCCTCCGTCGTCACAATTAATGAAGAGCTAGCGGAAAAGGGCTCATGTAATATGTCAATTGCCTAAGAGGACCCTAGTAGGTTCGACAGCCTTTGACGTCCGCTAGCTTGCCCGGTGTAGCGTCCATTCATTGAATGGTTCGGCAGCCGGGTTCGTCCGTTGCGGTCTAGAAAGGAGTTTTGGGTGATGCGAGCACTATAAAATAACCAAGTGCACACCCAGTGACGGCGGGGAGAACGGAGGAAGCCTTTTAGTCCGGTTCATAGCTCGTCCAGGCCCATCCGGGCTGCGAGCGAGAGAGGCCCCTCTCTCGTACATCAACATCTGGCCCCAGATGTTTTGGTACAAAATGTCTCGCATTCGGAGCATACGTCCGCCGCTCGGGACGCTCCGTTATATAGACAGTCCGGAGAGACTGTCAATAAGGCTTCCTCATTCTCATGGCAGCGCACACGACCGCACCTTGGCTATGTGACCTCCGATATCCAGTCAGCTACGTCAATCAGAGAATCCTCGGCGACCAGGTCACGCCATCCGATAGCCAGGGACACGAGGCCTGGAGACTCCGGACGTTCGCATAAGAAAGTATGCGGGAGTCAACGTACACGGAGCTTCCAGCGGCAAAGCATCGTAAGACCGCTTCTGCACAGGCCTCGGTGACGGACGTGCTATCCCAAATAGCACAATTTATCGCAGCATCCCAGCAACGACAGAATCTCTGTCGCATAATGTAATATCCAATGACGCTGGGTCGGGACGCTCCGCGGAAGCATCAGGTGTGGACGTCCGAAAATTTCATACGGTCCGACGGGATGCCAAAAGGGATTCGGAGGTTTTCGAGCTTTCCTTTTCGGAACAACATAAGCTGCTGTATGCTGTATATGTCATCCGACTTCATCTTCTAGAGGTTTTTCCTCGGACCAGAATGCTGCGATACCGGATAAGAAACTGATAGCGTCGGTGGACTTAGAAATTTTTGGTTCGGTTCAGGGACATCGTCCCTCAGTTCCGACACAGTCCAATAATGTCTCAGATATGTTCGATTTATTGAACGACGCTATATATTTTTTTTATATGCTTGCTATGTACAAGCATGTCTGGTTTCTTGTTCGCAAAATTACTGAGATGTCTTTCAAAAGTGTGCCTCTGTCGTCATAGTTAATGAAGAGCTAGCGGCAATTAGTGCTCATGGATTACGTCAATCGCCTAAGAGGTCCCTAGTAGGATCGACGGAGTTGACATTCGCTAGCTCACCCGGTGTTGCCTCCATTCATCGATTGGTTCGGCAGTCGGGTTCGTCCGTTGCGGTCTAGGAAGGAGATTTGGGTGATGCGAGCACTATAATAGACTTTAGTACACACCCTGTGACAGCGGATTAGAGGAGAGATCGGAGGAAGCCTGTTAGTCCGGTTCCTAGCTCGTCCGGCCCGTCCGGGCGGCGAGCGAGAGAGGTCCCTCTCTCGTGCAACAACATATGGGACTGGATGTTGTGGTACAGACATTTCACCTTCGGAGCGTATGTCCGCCGCTCGAGGCGCTCCGTTATATAGACAGTCGAGTGACTGTCAGTAATGCTTCCTCATCCTCACAGCAGCGCACACGACCGCACATTGGCTACGTGACCTCGAATATCCGGCCAGCTTCGTCATTCAGTGATTCCATGGCAAACAGGTCACGCCATCCGGTAGCCAAGGGACACGAGGCCTGCACACTCCGGTCGCTCGCATAATAGAAGTATGCACGGGGTAACGAACACGGAGCTTCCAGCGGCAATGCATCGTAAGACCGCTTCTCCACAGGCCTCAGTGACGGACGTGCTATCCAAAATAGCACAGCTTATCGTAGCATCCCAGCAAACGACAGATTCTCGGTCGGATCAGGAATAATCCGACGGCGCTGGGTCGGTGCGCTCCGCTGTTGCATCAGGTACGGATGACCGAACACTTCATAGGGTCCGACAGGATGGCGAAAGGGATTCGGACGATTTCGAGCTTTCCCATTCGGAACAACAGAAGCTGCCATACATTTCTTCCGGCATTATCTTCCAGAGGTTGTTCCGTCGGACTACATTGCTGCGATGCTGGATAAGAGACTAATAGCGTCATTGGACACGGAGTTTTGGATCGGTTCAGGGACATTGTCCCTGAGTTGCTGACGCAGTCCAATAATGTCTTTAGAACATTCGAATTATTGAATGACGCTATATCAGTGACCGTTGGGAACGGCGAGCGATCGCGCCAGCGCACCATCGCGCACCGCTTTTTCGTATACCGCGAGTAATTAGTCGCGCACGTTTATCTTCCGGTCGTGTTCAAAGCCTTCGTCGGAGTCTCCGACGAAGGCTTTGAACACGACCGAAATTCAAGTCGCCCTCCCAAACTTCCTTGGGAGACATGGCAATTTAATGTATTTTCTTATGTTTTATTTTTTAAAAACACACGCTTCCGCAAAAAACAGTAAACACGGTTGCTGTTAAAGTCCGTCACACGGCTATGAAAATAGCCTAAACTAGCCCAATTTTATATTTCTGAAAAGAATTGCAATGGCGTAGTCGTTCGAACAATTCGCCCCAACTGATAGCAACCAGCACAAAATGGCTATTTAAAAACAAAGTACCAGACAAAACAACGAATCACACAAGACACGCATCGAGTTAATTAGAATGTATTAAAGTTAACCACCGTTTCAAAACAAAAAAAAATGTATTGGAGACAGTTCGTCCATATCGAAATTGCTTGCGGTTATGCTCTGTTCCACTGAAAAATTGGCTGCATTGATATTCGCCCCGCAATACATTGAATGTTTTTCTTTGAAAACTTGTGAAGTTTGTTGGAAGGGGGTTAAATGTAATAAGGCTACAATAGAAATCACAGGTATTTGGATGGATAAGAATGGCAGACCTTCAAAGCACCAATCGCACGTATCAGTGAAAGATGGTTGGCAGAAATTGTCAGTTTTCTGAACAGTGTATATAATAACACAGCGCAGCCGGGAAGGGAGACAACTGAAATGTTTTGTCATTTACCAAAGAAATTAATTAACTCAAATTGTTAATAACGCTTAATTTGCGAAGGATATCGAAAACTTTTTTAACGACGCTTTTCAACTCAGTTAGGGTATTCAGAAACCATGAATGACCCAGCTTCTTATATGAACTTGAAATTTATTTTAAACACTTTAAATATTTTTTTAAAAAGAATATACCTTCTGTTACAGAGAAGAACACTCTCACCATGGGTCATACTAAATTTCAAATCCACATCGTTGACGCAAATACAAAATCAACTGCACGGTAACCTTAGTCATCACTGTTCGGCAAAGAGTTAGGGGGTATTCAGAAACCATGAACGAAACAGTTTTTTGTGGGGTGGGGTGGGGGTGGGGATTTTAACCTACATTCTGTTATGTAACCATCTGACTTAGTTTTGTGTGTGTTTGTATGTTTGGATAACTTTTATTTATTTTTTTCTCCACAATTGTGTCCTCTATGTTCATTTATTTTGTCACGATGACATATACGTTTTATGTTTTTTTTCTGATTTCTCCTTCATGTCCACTGACTTCTCCCTCCTGGGTCCTGACTTCTCCCTAAAGTCTCTGAAGGGAGAAGTCACTTCTCCCTAAAATCAGCTGCCAGGCTGACCCCTGGTCGGAGAAGTGCAAAGTACAGAAGAACCTGTCATGAGCGACCACCCTTGGGACTTGCCAATTTAAAACTCCACAAACCCCTCCACACAATCACATCTAAAAAAGAATTACCGAATGTGAAGACGTTTCGGCCCAATTTCTAAGACGTTTTGGCCTCTTAGGGCCGATACGTCTCAAGGCCGAAACGTCATAAAACCAATTATTTTGGAAATCGCGCATTATTAGGCCTACTGATTTCTCAACAGCAATCACCACCAATCCTCGTTATTCCACCTGGGGGCGAATTGGCCCGAGGCATTATTTTTTATTTTAAAAATCACTCTCCTAAAATTTTTCACTCTCGTAAAATCTAAAAGTGGAGAGTGAATTTCCACTCTCCTGCTCTCCCGCTCCCAACGGTCACTGCTATATATAAGCTTGCTATCAACATGCTAGTCTAGTTTCTTGTCCGCAATGCTCTATTCTGCCTTTCGTGAATTCTAGGAAATAATTGTTTATTGGCAGAACTGGGCTTACCGAGAGTTCCTTTGCGTCTAAGATGGTGAGACTGAAGACTGGGAATTATCTTTTTCGCCGTCTATGTCAATTCCAACCCACGATGTTGGAAACGACAATGATGTATAAGAGACTTAACTTAGACGCTTTATCATACGTACACCACCTTACTGAGATGTTATCATTACGTCTTCAAGAGAAAGAATTCCAGGATATGATCCTCAATGAGATTTCTTTCAGGGGCAGTAGTTTTTCCACGTATAACTCCGCCCTTCAGTGGCAACCTGGAGTTGGTTAGACGTGACGCAGCCCTAGCTACATCCACGCGCGTGGATAGTAAGGTGAAGAACTCTCTCAGAGTTGCTTCGGTCTCTGAGAAGCTTCTCTTCGACGGCAACCTTTCAGCAATCTTGAATTGCTCGATATACACGTTTTCTTGTCTATCAAGTGTAACAAGAGATTCAGACGTGGGCAAACATTCGGTGGTTGACTCAGAGAGTTCCACTGTAGTTGCCGGATCCGAGTTTTCCGATTATGACGGATACCAGTCAAACAGGTTGGGACACAATTTTGATCCCAACGGATTCGAAGTGCCAGGGTCTTTGGGTTCCGCAGTTTTTAGGCAAGCTCTTAACTTCCAAGGAGGAATATTATGTTGGCTTGCACTACGTCATTGGATGAATTTTATTCAGAAACGCATGTTCAATCCTGTCCGATAATACGACAGTAGTTGCGTATATCCAGAACCAGGGAGGCACTCATTCGGTTCCGTTATTGATTTTAACGGAAAGAATCCTTCTGTTTGTTATAGAACACCAAGTTCTGTTTTGGTTCGTCATATTCTTGGTCGTCGGATCGTATTAGCAGACTCCCTTTCACGTAAGGGTCGTTTGTTGCCGTCGGAATGGACTATCAACAAACAGGTATTCAATCAGATTTGCTATCAATGGGAGCGCCCAGTGATAAATTTATTTGCGACACAACTCTCCAATCAATTGTAGACGTATGTGTCACCGTGTCCGGATCCCCGAGCATATGTAGTTAACGCTCTATCGATCTAGTAGGACGCGATGATAGGATATGCGTATCCTCCAGCGCTGTTGATTCAGCAAGTATTGCTTGGATTATTCATTCACAATACAATTCTGGTGGTAGCATCTCTGTCTCCACAGAGACGGTGGATAAATTTACTTAGATGTCTGCTGTGGGACTTACCGCGGAAACTTCCTCCACGAGAGGATCTTTTTTCGCTGGGGAAATCGTGTCAACTCTATCACAACCCGCAAGGTCTCAGCCTTCACGTATTCCGTTGTGCGGTCCTTCTTGCATGACAAGCATTGTACAGGACGAGCAGTGGATGCGATTCCTAACTGTAGAAGGACCTCCTCTTCGCTATACTATGCGGCTAAAGTGGTGGGTCTTCCGTCGTTGGTGTAGGGATCTTTATGTTGATATTTTTGATCCCTCCATACCAGACATTGCAAACTTTCTAGTATACTTGTTTAACGAGATCATCTGCAGCCAGTTACTTTTAAAGGTTATAGGTCTATGTTATCTGATACCTATGCACACCATGATAGTTTACAATGGAGCCTAATGTCTCTTTATCTAAGTTAGTTTGAAACTTTTCGATAAGAGACCTAGAATCGTTAGATTAATTCCTATTCGGAATTTAGCTTGGGTTCTTATTAACTAAAGCAACCATTTGAACCCCTTGAGACAGTAGTTTCAAATTCTGGCCTTTTAAGGCAGCAATTCTCTTAGTCTATTTATTTATATTTATTTATTGGTGTTTAAGGTCACATACTTATGCACAATGGCTAATCGTGACCGTGACAGTTTTACGGGTGGAGGAAGCCGGAGTACCCGGAGAGAACCACCGGGCAACGACGAGCAGCTGTCAGCTCTCCAACATCGTAACTCTGAACTCTGCACCGCAGCACAGGCAGGGTTAGAGTGGTTGAAGACATGCGCACCATCGACGTGCAGTACGCCTCAGTACACAGCGTCATCGTGCCCCCATGTAGGCAATCGGGGTGAAGTGTCTTGCCCAAGGACACAACGCGGTTGCGCAGGTGGGATTCGAACCGAGGACCTCTCGGCTTGCAGCCTGCACCTCTACCAACTGAGCCACCGCGCCCCCTTCTCTTAGTCTTCTCTTCTGCTGAAGAGTCAGTGAGCTTCATGCACTATCGGTGGACGATTCTCACTTTTGTAGTATCGGAAACTCTATTACCTTTACTACTAATGTTGTATTTTTGGTTAAGAATCAGGCTCCTAATGATATCCGGAACCTATTGTTTTTAAGGTCCTTCCGTCTTCGAGCGGGCATAGGCCTTTACTCTGTCCGGATAGACCTTTATGTATTTATTAACAGATCTCAGTTTATCAGTAGGACGTAAAGCTTCTTCTGGCTCTGATGCCTAATAGAAAGGTCATTACGGTCCATTCTATTACTTAATGCATTCAGTTAACTATCGGTATTGCTTAGGATAATCTATCCTTAACTCAGCAGTCTGTGCTTAAGATTTCGGCTCATGAAGTAAGAGCTCTTCTACATCTTGGGCTGACGTATAGTTTTGCTATTATAGATTAAGTAGGCTGCATATTGGTCTCAGCCATCCACATTCACGAATTTTTATCTCAGAAATATTGTATCCATTTCTGGAGACCTGCATTATTTAGGTCCATTATCAGCTGCTCAGAATGTCGATCACTTAACAATTGCAACTATAGCTATGTAGGCTTTATGTTCCGGCAGTGACTCCGTCCTGCTGCCCTCTTCGCTCTGGGCTATTTGACCCAGGGCAAGAAAAAGGTGGGGGGGGGGGGGGGAGGGTGTTCCCTTGGGTCACCTGTTTTATTATGAAAACAAGGGGATACCTCCTCTGGAGTTAGTAATTCTGAGCTGTTACTGGGATGGTTTCTTAAGTGAAAGTTATGTTTTAAAATTCATTCATGTCATAGTTTTAAAGTATAGCATTTGAATATGTCACGTGTCAAACGGATGTTATTATACTATCCTCGGACACTTTTAAAAGAGTATAAAGAGTCTCAATTCTTTGGACTAACTTTATTTATTGGCTTACTTTAAAAATAATTAGTATAAGAATTATACTGGATATTAATAGAGAACATGGATGTTATGATGCTCAATTATAGAAGGTATTGTGTCTTTCTAATTTATCATAAATAAGAAAGATACACATGAAGCCTATTTCTCCTTTTCTCCTCCAGGAGATGACTCTATTTTATACAGTTGAGCTTATTGGATTTTCCTCTATGTCCTGGGCCCTCCAGCCTTTTTACTATTCAGCTATGTCTGGGTCATTGGTACAGTATAAAAATCTTAAAAAATTTATAGTAATTTTTATATTTTTTATACTTACCAATGACCCAGACGGGGATGGCCCTCCCAGGAGTTGGGAACTCATACCTCCCCGCTGAGGACATAGCGCTTACCAGGCACTGATGGTAAGAATGATTAATGGCGCCAATTTCGGGACGTCCTTGACACTGCGCATGCGCAGTAGAGGTGAAGTATGGAGGGCCATTCAGGACATGATTTCTTTGGTTTTAGATGCAAATTTTGGGGATTGGGGGGGCAAAATTTGTGTTTGGCCCTATATTTTTAAGAGTTAGCACCAGCTATGTCTGGGTCATTGGTAAGTATAAAAAATATATAAATTACTATAAATTTTTAAAGATTTTTTCAACTGCTCAGTTTCCATATTATGCGGGTGGATGCGGCCGATTCGTTGGGTAAAGGGTTAACCATGATTCAAATCTTGTTCACCATTCATTTTCATTTGTCTGGGTTCAATCACAGTTACAACAATGGTTTCACAAACAGTTTGTAATCTTAATCTAATTTGTTATTGAATGCAGGATGTTTGTATGCATCTTTGAAAGTATTTGTGATGTTTTATTTAAAAAAAAAATAATATGTATATACTGTTCAAATCAAGGAATAAACTTCATAATTTATTCTCTGACATCCAAACTAAATTTCACATTCTTTTTCTAACAATCATATACATTTTGGCTTGAAAACTACAAGAAACTGTACGTATCACATAATGAGTTCCAATTCCGTATCATATAGATGACTTATTTTGATTCCATCTCATAGAGACAACTCGTTTCTGGGAACGCAATGGGCTGTCATAACAGGTGCATGAATACATTCTATGTGCGTTTCAGTGATCGACTCAGCTGATCGTTTACGAAACAAAACAAAATTCCTTACAATTAGCAACAGAACTATTAATAGCCAGTGACCCCCCCCCCCGACACACACACACGCATGCACGCACGCACACACACACACACACACACACACACACACACACACACACACACACACACACACACACACACACACACACACACACACACACACACACACACACACACACACACACACACAAAAATAAATATTACAATATCACAGGAAGTGAATAATTTTACAGCGCATGCAACTTTGAAAATTTGCAGTGACTGCATTTCTCATTGTTTGTTAAAGTGCACATCAATATTGTTCCATAAAATTTTTTTTTTTTAAACTTTTCTTTCCCCAACATTATGTCCCAAAACTGTATTAATAAGTTAATATTTAATATGTTTAGGTGACAGAATTGTTAGATAAATGAATTATCATGATAATGTGCATGTCCTGTGATTTGCATCAGATTCTCAGTGGTGTCCAGAATGGGATCACAAAGAAATCCCATTCTGGACACCAACTTGAATCTGAAAGAAATCACAGGACATGCACATTATCATGATAATCTGTATGTATCATCAGTCGGCCAGTCATTGCTGATTTGGGCAGATTAGTTTTTAATATGGAACTGTGTAGATTGCAAATGTCATGAAGAACATTGAGGTATTTAAAAGTTTCATGCCTTCAAACTGAACTCTTCCACTGATTTATCATGATATTGTCTTCATTTTCGTCCACTTTATTCAAATTCCAATACCAGTTCCAACTCCAAATCCAGTCTGAAGCTCTGTCTGCAGGTACCTCTCAAAGACCAGGTGATGTTTATACACTTCTCCTACAATTTGACAGTCTATATATCCGGTGTCTTTTCAGTTATTTCTGTGCAAGTCTTAGCTACTTGCTTAGGCAGCCAAAACATGCCTAGAAACAACTGTAAGATACTTAGAATGTATCTTGCAGTATTACCCCCAAACTACATGATGGGGCACCTGCTTTGTTGCAGAAAAAGTTATGGAATTTGGTGTTTAAGGGTTAAGGATTTTGATTTTACTTTAGTTGAAAATGAGATAACTCATCTTATGCACTAAACGATAGCTTATTGAAAAAATTGCAGAAAGATAGAAATTGTATCCATCACTGTGAAGATATAGAAATTTTCACTTTCACGGTATCAATCAAAATGGTAGTTTTCAAAGCATCACTTCAAGGTGAATATGAGTCATATTATCACTGGAAATGATCAACTTGTTCTGAAAACGTTTCATGAAAAGAAAATCTAGTGTTTTTGAGAGGATACCAATCATTTCCAGCAATAATTCAGCATGTATTCACCTTGAATTGATGCATGAAACCCAGCAGCTGAATCACATCACAGGGCACTACCTGTTCCGAGTATTGATCAAATCACTTCCACGTATCAATGCGCTGTTTACATTCATGCAACAATTCAAGATTGAAACAAGTGAAATTAACGATAGGAATGATCAGATTCTTATAAAAAGCATATAATAAAAAGAAAGTTAAAAAATTTATAGTAATTTATATATTTTTTATACTTACCAATGACCCAGACATAGCTGGTGCTAACTCTTAAAATATAGGGCCAAACACAAATTTTGCCCCCAATCCCCAAAATTTGCATCTAAAACCAAAGAAAACATGTCCTGAAAGGCCCTCCACACTTCGCCCCTACTGCGCATACGCAGTGTCAAGGACGTTCCGAAATTGGCGCCATTAATCATTCTAATAACCAGTGCCTGGTAAGCGCTATGTACTCAGCGGGGAGGCAAGAGTTCCCAACTCCTGGGAGGGCCATCCCCGTCTGGGTCATTGGTAAGTATAAAAAATATATAAATTACTATAAATTTTTTAACATTTTTATACTGTACCAATGACCCAGACATAGCTGAATAGTAAAAAGGCTGGAGGGCCAAGGACATAGAGCAAAATGGAATACGCTCAATAAAATAAAATAGAGTCATCCCCTGTAGGGAAAAAGAAGTAATAGGCCTTACATGTATCTTTCTTATTTATGATAAATTAGAAAGATACAACACCTTCCAAAATTGAGCTTAATACATCCATGTACTCTATTAATATCCAATATAATCCTTATACTAATAATTTTTAAAGTAAGCCAATAAATAAAGTAAGTCTATAGAATAGAGACTCTTATACTCCTAAAAGTGTCTGAGGATTGCATAATCATGTCCGTTGACATATGCAATATTCAAATGCTATACTTTAAAAACTAAGACTTGAATGAATTTTAAAAACCTAAACTTCTCACTAAACAACCATCCCAATAACAGCTCAGAATAACTAACTCCGGAGGAGGTATCCCCTTGTTTTCATAGTAAAACAGGTGACCCAAGGGAACACCCTCCCCCCCCCCCCCCCCTTTTTTTTGCCCTGGGTCAAATAGCCCAGAGCGAAGAGGGCAGCAGAACGGAGATACTGCCGAAACAGACAGCCTACCTAGCTATAGTAGCAACTGTTAAGTGAATGACATTCTGAGCAGTAGATAATAGACCTAACAATAGAGGCCTCCAGAAATGGACTCGATATTTCTGAGATAAAATTCATGAATGTGGATGGCTGAGCGCAATGAGCGGCCATTAAAAATCTATAATAGCGACACTATTAATGTAAGCCCAAGAAGTAGAAGAGCTCTTTCTTCATGAGCCGAAATCTTAAGCACAACTGCTAAGTCAATGATATACCATAAGCAGTACCGATAGTAAATAGAATCCATTAACAATAAAATGGAGCGTAACGTCCCTCTACTAGGCATCAAAGACAGAAGAAGCTTACGCCCATAGTAATAAACAGATATCTGTTTATAAATACATAAACTGTACCCGGAAAGAGTAAAGGCCTATGCCCATACGAAGACGGAAGGACCTTAAAATAATAGGTTCCGGATAATAGGAGCCTAACTCTTATGCAAAAATCCAACCTAAATAGTAACGGAAGTAGTGATTCCGAAACTACGAAAGTGAAAATCATCCATCGATAGTGCATGAAACTCACTGACTCTACAGTAAAAGAGAAACCAACAGAATTACTGTCTAAAAGGTCAGAATTTGAAAACTACTGTTTCCAGAGGCTCAAATGATTACTTAGCTAAATAAGAACCGAAGTTAAAATCCATATAGGAATTTAATCTAAAGATTCTAAGTCTATTTATCAAAAAGTTACTAACTGACTTAGATAAAGAGACAAAAGACTCAATTGTAAACTATCGTAGAGTGCATAGGTATGAGGTAACATAAACCTATAACCTAAATAATAACAGGCTGCAGTAGATCTTGTGAAACAAGTATACTAAAAAATTGCAATGAGTAGTATGGAGGGATCAACAATATGAACATAATGATCCCTACACCACGACGGAAGAGCCTCCACTTTAGCCGCATAGAATAGCGAAGAAGAGGATCTCCTATAGTAAGAAATCGCGTCCAAAGCTCGTCTGGTGCAGTGCATACAATGCAATACGGACCACACAACGGAATACATGAAGGTTGCGACCTTGCGGGTTGTGATAAAGATGACACGATTTACCCAGTGAAAAAAGATCCTCACATAGAGGAAGATTTCACGTTAAGACCCACAGTAGACAAGAGAGTAAATTACCCATGATCTCTGTGAAGATAGAGATGCTATCAACAGAAATGTATTTTAGTTGTTTATCTTAGCAATACCTGCTGAAACAACAGCGCCGGAGGATACGCGTATCCTATCATTCCGTCCTATAGATCAATAGAGCGTTAACAACATTAGCTCAGAGATCTGGACAAGCTAACACATACGTCTGCAATTGATTAGCAAACTGTGTCGTAAATAAATCATCATTGGGCGCTCCCATAGATAGCAAATCTGATTGAATACTTGTTTGTTGAGAGTCCATTCTGTCAGCAACAAGCGACCCGTAAGAGAACGGGAGTCCGGTAAAACAATCAGACTACCCGGAATATGACGGACCAAAACAGAACTTGGTGTACTATAACCAACAGACGGATTCTTTCCATTAAATTGAATAACGGAAACGAAAGAGTGCCTCCCTGGTTCCGGAGATACGCCACTACTGTCGAATTAAAGGACAGGATTTGGGCATGCGTTTCTGAATAATGTTCATGCAATGACATAAAGCAAGCCTAAAAAACATTATTCCGCGGAAGAAAACTGATTGCTAAGAGACTGCGGAACCCAAAGACCCTGGCACTTCGAATCCGTAGGGATCAGTATTATATCCCAATCTGTTTGACTGGCAACCGTCATAACAGCCATACTCGGGTCCAGCAACTGCAGTGGCACTCTCTGAGTCAACCACCGAATGTTTGCCCCAGTCTGAATCTCTTGTAACACTAGATAGACAAGAGAACGTGTAAATCGAGCAAATCATGGATTGCCGAAAAGTTGCCGTCGAAGAGAAGCTCCTCCGAGAACGAAGCGACTCTGAGAGAGTTCTTAACCTTACTATCCACGTGTGTGGATGTAGCTAGGGCTGCGTCACGTCTAACCAACTCCAATCAGCCACTGAAGGGCGGAGTTATACGTGAACAAACTACTGCCCTCAAAAGAAATTACATTGAGAATAATATCCCGTAAATCTTTTCTTGAAGACGTAATGATAACGCCTCAGTAAGGCGGATTACGTATGATAAAGCGTCTAAGTTAAGTCTACTATACATCATGTCGTTTCCAACATTGAAATTGGAAAAGACATAAACGGCGAAAAAGAATATATGCAGTCTTTAACCACACCGTCTAGACGCATAAGAACTCTCGGTATGCCCTGCTCTGCCAAAATAAACTATTCGTATAAAAGATAAAATGGCAGAAATGAGCAACGCGGACAAGAAACTAAACTATCATGCTTGGTAGCAGGCTTGTATATATATATATATATAGCGTCGAAAAATAAAACACATGTTGTAATGACAATATTGGACTGCGTCGGTAAGTCAGGGACAATGTCCCTGAACTGATCGAAAAATCCGAGTCCAATGACGCTATAAGTCGCTTATCCAAGATCGCAGCAATGAAGTCCGAAATAACAATCACTGGAAGATAATGCCAGAAGATATGAAAGGCAGCTTCCGATACTACTAAAGGGAAAACTCGAAATCTTTCGAATCCCTTTCGCCATCCTGTCGGACCCTATAAAGCGTTCGGTCGTCCGTAGCTGATGCAACCGCGGACCGCACCGACCCAGCGCCGTCGGATAATTCCTGATTCGACCGAGAAACTGTCAATTGCTGGGATGCTGCGAAACAACTGTGCTAACTCGGATAGCACGTCCGTCACTGAGGCCTGAGGAGAAGCGGTCTTACGATGCATTGCCGCTGGAAGCTCCGTGATCGTTACCCCGTGCATACTACCAATATGCGAGCGAACGGAGTGTATAGGCCTCGTGTCCCTTGGCTACCGGATGGCGCGACCTATTCGCCGTGGAATCACTGAATGACGAAACTGATCGGATACTCGAGGTCACGTAGCCAATGTGCGGTCGTGTGCCCTGCTGTGAGGATGAGGAAGCATTAAGGACAGTCTCTCGGACTGTCAATATAACGGAGCGTCCCGACCGACGGACATATGCTCCGAATGTAAAATATCTGAACCACAACATGCGGTCCCCTATGTTGTTGGACGAGAGAGGGACCTCTCTCGCTCACAGCCCGGACGGACCTGGACAAGCCAGGAACCGGACTAACAGGCTTCCTCCGATCTGTCCTCAATCTGCCGTCACTGGGTGAGTACTAAAGTAATTAAAGTGCTCGCATCACCCAAATCTCCTTCCTAGACCGCAACGGACGAACCCGGCAGCCGAACCATTCGATGAATGTATGCTACACCGGGTGAGCTAGCGAATGTCACTCCGTAGGCGATAGACATATTCCATGAGCACTTATTGCCGCTAGCTCTTCATTAACTATGACGACAGAGGCACACTTATGAAAGACATCTCCATAACTCTGCGAACAAGAAACCAGAAATGCTTGGTTATAGCAAGCATAAAATAATAATATATATAGCGTCGTGCAATAATTCGAAAGTTTGTGTGACATTATTGGACTATGTCGGAACTGAGGGACGATGTCCCTGAACCGAACCAAAAATTTCTAAGTCCACCGACGCTATCAGTTTCTTATCCGGCATCGCAGCATTCTGGTCCGACGAAAGAAGCTGTAGAAGACCAAGTCAGATGACATACACAACAGCATATGTTGTTCCGAAAGGGAAAGCTCGAAATCCTCCAAATCCCTTTCGGTATCCCGTCGGACCGGATGAAACTTTCGGACGTCCGTACCCGCTTCCGCAGAGCGTCCCGCCCCAGCATCGTCGGATAAAATATATGCAACAGATTCAGTTGATGCTGGGATGCTGCGATAAACTGTGCTATTAAGGAAAGCTCGTCCGCTCCCGAGGCCTGTGCAGTAGCGGTCTTACGATGCATTGCCGCCGGAAGCTCCGTGAACGTTGACTCCCGCACACTTCCTATGCGAACGTCCGGAGTCTGCAGGCCTCGTGTCCCTGGCTACCGGATGGTGTGATCTGGTCGCCGAAGAATCCTTGATCGGCGAAGCTGGTAATATATCGGCGGTCACGCAGCCAAGGTGCGGTCGTGTGCACTGACGAGAAGAGGAAGCCTTAGCAGTCTCCGCGGACTGCCTATACAACGGAGCGTCCCGAGCGACGGACGTATGCTCCGCTTGCGACACATTTTGTACCACAACATCTGGGGCCAGATGTTGTTGAACGAGAGAGGGGCCTCTCTCGCTTGCCGTCCGGATGGACCGGAACGAGCTATGAACCGGACTAAAAGGCTTCCTCCGTTCTCCCTCCGATCCGCCGTCACTGGGTGTGCATTAGGTTAATTTATAGTGCTCGCATCACCCCAAAATTCCTTCTAGACCGCAACGGACGAACCCGGCTGCCGAACCATTCGGTGAATGGACGCTACACCGGGCGAGCTAGCGGACGTCAAAGGCCGTCGAACCTACTAGGGTCCTCTTAGGCAATTGGCGTATTTACATGAGCACTTTTCCGCTAGCCCTTCATTAATTGTGACGACGGAGGCACACTGTTGGAAGACATCACAGATACATCACTCTAATCTTGATCGTCTGAAATAGAAATTGATAAAGTAGAGTGACCCTGCGGGGAAAGGACCAGAGTGTCCAAATCCCCAATAACATACCGTGACATACGCTTTCCATATTGTCATCGAAATCATACGATACAGAACAGGAGTTAATGCGAGTACACTGACCACATATAGAATGATTATAAAGTCAGAGGAAGACTTCCTCTTAATACAATTGATCAATATCCTTTCAATGTGAAAAGAAAACAAGTCCTGGTACTCGCACTAACCCCTGGCAATCAAAATACATAATAATAATATGATCCATTAATATAGAAAAAATAATTGAAATCAAAATATTTTGAAAAAATATTTTTTCAGAACAGCCCAAGTTTCTGAAAAGTAACGTTGAGCCCCAATGGATCCCAAGCCTAAGTGTGGACAAAAATTTTAAAAATATTTTAAACAATTTATTCAACACTTACGAACAATAATAATGTATCTAGTTATGATTAAAATAACATCAAGATATTATTTTCCAGAAATCCCCCCCTCACACAGAGGGCTGTTGTAAATGTAAACAATAAGTGTAAAAACACTAAAATAAGACTCCAGGCACCCAGGCCCGAAATCAGTTACCAAAAATACACTATCTGATGCAAAACAGAGACTTCCAGGGAAGAAACTGCAGAACATCAGATGGTAGATGCAGAACACAACGCCTAACCACCCGTAGGTGAAGACGTAAACATGGGGAAAGAACAGAATTCATTCTGTTATTCAGCTAAAACTCCCAAGAAAATTTAGTAATAATAATTACAAAAACTATGCCAAAAGCATGGGAGAATAGCAAGGGGGGACTTAAAGGACAGGGAGAGAGGAAAACACTTAAAAAACAGTGTAACTAAATAATCAGAATGACAACAAAATGGCTGCTGCCTCGAAAATATGTAACTTAACATAATTTCATTAAAAAATTTTAAGTTACAGCCCTGATAATATTCTGTCACACATTTTTTTCCTCTCCTCCTTCTCTATCCTCCTTAGAATCACCATTTCACTAATATTTATGTGTCTGGCATCATTTAAACTGAGATTTATAAGCACAAAGATCAGTCAGATGTTAACTGATGAAGGGCCAAACTTAGAATGATTAATGGCGCCAATTTCGGAACGTCCTTGACACTGCGCATGCGCAGTAGGGGCGAAGTGTGGAGGGCCTTTCAGGACATGTTTTCTTTGGTTTTAGATGCAAATTTTGGGGATTGGGGGGCAAAATTTGTGTTTGGCCCTGTATTTTAAGAGTTAGCACCAGCTATGTCTGGGTCATTGGTACAGTATAAAAATATCTAGTGTTTTGAGTGGATACTGAAAATTTTCTCACTCGTGATTTAGAGAAATGGCTAATTTCGCTTGCTCAAGCACTCGTGAAAACTGAACATTTGTCTCAGTAACTCATGAGATAATTTTTGGTATCCACTCAAAAACACTAGATATCCTCTATTTTTTCGCCTGTTTGATAAAAGTTGGAGCATGTAATAATTTAAAGCTTTATTCTTTCAGTACCCATATATCCCTGCACATATAACTAAACCGAAAGAACACAAAAGGCTCTTCATGGTGCAGTTGCCAGAAAAAGGTAAAGCCTAACTCCAGTTGATAAGTATTCAGTTTATAATTGCATCGGATTAATTTTAATACCTAACGAGATATATTCTGAGCAATTAATTATTCCTTTAAAATAAGGGATGAGAAACTTCAGCGCATTACTTGATTTATTCAGCTACTTTTCTTTCAAAAATACATTAAATTTAAATTCTTTGAGTTTACATAAAAATGGTTGTTTCCCTTAAAAAAAAATGTTTGTTTTCCCTTTAAATATTTCCCACCAGAAATTTCCAGTATCTTTTTTTAACCCTTTACCCAATGTAACGACCAAAACCCGCCAGTGCTATTCACAAAAATTCATCATTCAATATTTATTACTTTTTCATTTTTTGTCACAAAACATAGCTTATGACCCCTCATTGGAACAAGCTCCTTCCAGTGAGGGTTCATAAGCTATGTTTTTGATGCAAAAAATAAAAATTAGTGCTTCAAGAATTTTATTTGCAAGTGTCGTCTGCTTTTCGTGTTAGGTAAAGGGTTAAGACATTCAGCTTCCTTGTCATCAGTAAAAACTTATTTATATGAATACCATGTATTTTGATATTAATTGCTTATAACACCAAACCAATTATCATAACTTTGATGCAAAATTTGCCTGTTGGTTAATTGCAAAAAGGTTCTAGATTGAATTCCTGTCATCTGAGTAAAATTTCTATCGAAGAATAACTCTTGACAGCCTTCAAATTCCCCATATTTATGGACCTTTTGGCCTCCATACATAGAATCATGAGTATTTTATTTATATATTGTTTGACAGGGGTCTATTAGCTCTGACAAATAAGATTTTGTCACTTGAATATTGAAAAATTTGCAAATTCCTGTTGATTGAATACTTATTAGTGAATATTTTTAACTCACAAAGTAGCTATTCAATTAACAGGGCTGAACTGTTTTCTAATATCGATACCAGTTTCAGCAGATCCAAATTCTGAAGTCTTGACTGGAGTTTTTATACGCCTGTTTTAAAAACGGTTGTATTATCTAATCAGTCCATCTGCCCATCCATCCATCTGTTCATGTGTCCATCCATTAACATTTTTTGTTTCTGACCGATAACTCCAGTTTGGATTATTTGGTCTCAACCGAAGTTGGTATGTCTATTACCCAGCTAGTAATACAGGCTAAGTTTGAATATGGGTTCCGTATAATTATTTTTTCTTGAGTTATGGCCCTTTTTCAGCTAGAATTTGACCATCGATCAACATTTTGGGTTTCCAGCCAATAACTCCAGTTTGAATCATTTTAATTCAACCAAAGTTGGTATGGTTATTTTCCAGCTAATAATACAGACAAAGTTTGAATATGGGTTTCGTCCAATTCTTTTTACATGATTTAGGGCCCTTGTTTTAGACTTGGAATTTTGTCAGTATTGTTAACATTTTCATTTTGATCGATAATTTGCAGAATATCAGATATACTTTACAAGCTCAAATGTGTGTATTCTCGGTAGTACAATTCAGAATGGCTGACGGGAGTATTTAGCCACGCCTGACAGTGCTCTTGTTTTTCATGACCTAATGTTATGCTCTTTTGGGAGCCCTTTTCAAGATTTGGTCACAAAACAGTTTTTACAGATAAGGCCTGGCATAGACTCGAAATTTTATTCTGCTTCGAATTTTTGACTGATTTTATTATATTTGAAACCATCTTGGTTATTCAAAGAAATTTGTACCTAGGCAAGTTTTTAAACTTCCAGTACAACTTCTCTTCATTGGTTTGCGAGGGTTTCATGTTGCTTCAACAACTAAGGTAACATCACAAGGTGTGAATTTCAGTGTTCTAGGGAAGAACTTGTACATGGACATTTTAATACTGGGTCCAGAAGGGAATAGACAGCACCTGTATGATGGTCATAGCCTCATGACAGTGGGGAAGTACATTTGTTTTATGGTTTAGTTCAGTTTCAAGCCCAATAAATAAAAAAATAGTTCAGTTTCAAACCTTTTGCCTCATTTGGTTTAAGCAAAAAAACTGTGATTTTCTGAGCCCTATTTCAGGGTTTCTGCTAGGGGAAAATTTGTGCGTCTGGTAGTTTAAAGAAAGTGAAACTCAGACGCCGAAGGCATTTGCTGCACGTGCCAAAGGCACATGCGTATAGAGGGGGGGTCTGGTGGGGGGTTTGATGATTTTTTATTTTTAGGTGCTCTCTGGTGACCTCGGGGGCATTCTGGTCGCTAAAATGCTGAATAATTGAAGTGGAAAATATGTATTTTTTCCTCCTACAATTCTCTAAATTCCCACGGGACACACAATACTACATCTGGTCGGAGGTTTCATAAAATACAAACCCAAAACAACACAAAATCCACGAATCCTGACAGTGACTGCGACGTTTGACCTCAATTAGTAAACTTTGCGTGTGTGCTTGAGCTTTGTTTACCACCACTCGCTGTAATATTCGAAAAGAACCATGATGCGGACGGGTGACGTCATGCACGTGCAATTACATCATTTATCGCTCGAAATAAAAGCCAGTGATTTCGGACCAAACACAACAATTTGAGTCTGAAATTTTATAGGCGATGTTTAGGATTTGAACTTTGTTTCCCCCTCTCGTCTGGGGGTTATAAAGTATCAGGTTGTCGCCATTAATAGTAGGCATAGTATATAACATAATTATGCCTATATTACATGGAAACAAAGGATCTTGAGTGTCGTTACGATACAGCATTGTACTCGACATTTTAACCACCAGCTTTTCTGACTGATCATAGTATGATCGGCGGGGGAATGGGTCCGGTCGACGGACCCGCAGCCGGTCTAGCGGAAACCCTGCCTATTTAAAGTATTCCTGTGTCTCCTTCAACTCCTTGAAAGTTTTGGAATGTAGAAATCTTTTGCGAAGGACCTGGGAAGTGCTTGAAGATTGGAACCTTGAAAACAACTGAGATATGAGGCACCCGGATGATATTTTTGTCAATAATATTCATCTCGCCTCACAGAGAGCTAAATTTTGCTTGACTGGATGCTCTCTTCCCAACAGAATGTCTGCCTTACAGTGTGAGAATTCTACATCAGACTGCAGATATGATACAACATTAAAATATGAAATATTTAGTACAAGTTTCCTCTGCTTACATGTTCATTTAACTCTACTTAGCCATTGGCAGAAAGCTCTATATTTTTTTATCCCCCGAAGATCTTCCTTGAAAATGCCTGGAAGAATCTGGAAAATCCTTCAATTGACTACTCATTCATGTGCAGGAACCATGATTAGCTTGAACAAACAAGGACACATAAAGCTGTTATTTCTACTTGACAAAGGACAAGACTTTAACCCTTTACCCAACGTAACGGCCAAAACCGGCCAGCGCTATTCTCAAAAATCGCATATTAATTTTCAAAATATTTTCATTTTTTGTCTCAAGAACATAGGTTATGACCCCTCGATGGAACTAGCTCGTCATAACCTATGTTTTTAAGACATAAAATGAAAAAAATTAGTATTTTTATACTGTACCAATGACCCAGACATAGCTGGTGCTAACTCTTAAAATATAGGGCCAAACACAAATTTTGTCCCCCAATCCCCAAAATTTGCATCTAAAACCAAAGAAAACCTGTCCTGAATGGCCCTCCACACTTCACCTCTACTGCACATGCGCAGTGTCAAGGACGTTCCGAAATTGGCGCCATTAATCATTCTTAGTTTGGCCCTTCATCAGTTAACATCTGACTGATCTTTGTGCTTGTAAATCTCAGTTTAAATGATGCCAGACACATAAATATTAGTGAAATGGTGATTCTAAGGAGGATATAGAAGGAGGAGAGAAAAAATGTGTGACAGAAAATTATCAGGGCTGTAACTTAAAAATTTTTAATGAAATTATGTTAAGTTACCTATTTTCGAGGCAGCAGCCATTTTGTTGTCATTTTTGTTATCAAGTTACACTGATTGTTTAGTGTTTTCCTCTCTCCCTTTCCTTTAAGTCCCCTCTTGCTATTCTCCCATGCTTTTGGCATATTTTCTGTAATTTTATTACTAAAATTTCTTGGGAGTTTTAGCTGAATAACAGAATGAATTCTGTTCTTTTCCCCATGTTTACGTCTTCACCTGTGGGTGGTTAGGCGTTGTGTTCTGCATCTACCATCTGATGTTCTGCAGTTTCTTCCCTGGAAGTCTCTGTTTTGCATCAGATAGTGTATTATTGGTAACTGATTTCGGGCCTGGGTGCCTGGAGTCTTATTTTAGTGTTTTTACACTTATTGTTTACATTTACAACAGCCCTCTGTGTGAGGGGGGATTTCTTGAAAATAATATCTTGATGTTAATTTAATCATAACTAGATACATTATTATTGTTCGTAAGTGTTGCATAAATTGTTTAAAATATTTTTAAAATTTTTGTCCACACTTAGGCTTGGGATCCATTGGGGCTCAACGTTACTTTTCAGAAACTTGGGCTGTTCTGAAAAAATATTTTTTCAAAATATTTTGATTTCAATTATTTTTTCTATGTTAATGGATCATATTATTATGTATTTTGATTGTCAGGGGTTGGTGCGAGTACTAGGACTTTGTTTTCTTTTCACATTGAAAGGATTTTGGTCAATTGTAATAAGAGGAAATCTTCCTCTGACTTTTATAATCTTTCTATACGTAGTCAGTGTACTCACACTAACTCCTGTTCTGTATGTGATGATTTCGATGACAACATGGGAAGCGTGTGTCACGGTATGTTAGTGGGGAATTGGACATTCCGGTCCTTTCCCCGCAGGGTCACTCTACTTTATCAATTTCTATTTCAGACGATCAAGATTAGGGTGATGTATCCATGATGTCTTCCAAAAGTGTACCTCCGTCGTCACAATTAATGAAGGGCTAGCGGAAAAGTGCTCATGTAAATACGCCAATTGCCTAAGTAGGTTCGACGGCCTTTGACGTCCGCTAGCTCGCCCGGTGTAGCGTCCATTCATCGAATGGTTCGGCAGCAGGGTTCGTCCGTTGCGGTCTAGAAGGAGTTTTGGGGTGATGCGAGCACTATAAATCAACCAAATGCACACCCAGTGACGGCGGATTAGAGGGAGAACGGAGGAAGCCTTTTTGTCCGGTTCCTAGCTCGTCCAGGTCCATCCGGACGGCGAGCGAGAGAGGCCCCTCTCTCGTACAACAACATCTGGCCCCAGATGTTGTGGTACAAAATGTTTCGCATTCGGAGCATACGTCCGCCGCTCGGGATGCTCCGACATATAGTCAGTCCGGAGAGACTGTCAATAAGGCTTCCTCATTCTCATGGTAGCGCACACGACCGCTCTTGGCTACGTGACCTCAGATATCCAGTCAGCTTCGCCAATCAGAGAATCATCGGCGACCAGGTCACACCATCCGGTAGCCAGGGACACGAGGCCT
Source organism: Pictodentalium vernedei (assembly GCA_031216915.1). Taxonomy (NCBI): domain Eukaryota; kingdom Metazoa; phylum Mollusca; class Scaphopoda; order Dentaliida; family Dentaliidae; genus Pictodentalium; species Pictodentalium vernedei. Next base: position 319,734,563 of record CM062295.1, read on the forward strand.
GCAGACTCCGGACGTTCGCATAAGAAAGTGTGTGGGAGTCAAAGTACACGGAGCTTCCGGCGGCAATGCATCGTAAGACCGCTACTGCACAGGCCTCGGGGACAGACGTGCTATCCCAAATAGCACAGCTTATCGCAGCATCCCAGCAACAACTGAATCTGTCGCATAATGTATTATCCGACGATGCTGGGTCGGGACGCTCCGCAGAAGCAGGTACGGACGTCCGAAAATTTCATCCGGTCCGACGGGATACCGAAAGGGATTTGGAGGATTTCGAACTTTCCCTTTCGGAACAACATATGCTGTTGTGTATGTCATCTGACTTGATCTTCTACAGGTTCTTTCGTCGGACCAGAATGCTGCGATGTCGGATAAGAAACTGATAGCGTCGGTGGACTTAGAAATTTTTGGTTCGGTTCAGGGACATCGTCCCTCAGCAGGTACGGACGTCCGAAAATTTCATCCGGTCCGACGGGATACCGAAAGGGATTTGGAGGATTTCGAACTTTCCCTTTCGGAACAACATATGCTGTTGTGTATGTCATCTGACTTGATCTTCTACAGGTTCTTTCGTCGGACCAGAATGCTGCGATGTCGGATAAGAAACTGATAGCGTCGGTGGACTTAGAAATTTTTGGTTCGGTTCAGGGACATCGTCCCTCAGTTCCGACATAGTCCAATAATGTCACACAAACTTTCGAATTATTGAACGACGCTATATATATTATTATATGCTTGCTATTACCAAGCATTTCTGGTTTCTTGTTCGCAAAGTTACGGAGATGTCTTTCAAAGTGTGCCTCTGTCGTCATAGTTAATGAAGAGCTAGCGGCAATAAGTGCTCATGGAATATGTCTATCGCCTAAGAGGTCCCTTGTAGGATCGACGGAGTGACATTCGCTAGCTCACCCGGTGTAACGTACATTCATCGAATGGTTCGGCTGCCGGGTTCGTCCGTTGCGGTCTAGGAAGGAGATTTGGGTGATGCGAGCACTATAATAACTTTAGTACTCACCCAGTGACGACGGATTGAGGACAGATCGGAGGAAGCCTGTTAGTCCGGTTCCTGGCTCGTCCAGGTCCGTCCGGGCTGTGAGCGAGAGAGGTCCCTCTCTCGTCCAACAACATCTGGGACCGCATGTTGTGGTTCAGATATTTTGCATTCGGAGCATATGTCCGCCGCTCGGGACGCTCCGTTATATTGACAGTCCGAGAGACTGTCGATAATGCTTCCTCATCCTCACAGCAGTGCACACGACCGCACATTGGCTACGTGACCTCGAGTATCCGATCAGTTTCGTCATTCAGTGATTCCACGGCAAACAGGTCACGCCATCCGGTAGCCAAGGGACACAAGGCCTGTACACTCCGTTCGCTCGCATAATAGAAGTATGCATGGGGTAACGATCACGGAGCTTCCAGCGGCAATGCATCGTAAGACCGCTTCTCCACAGGCCTCAGTGACGGACGTGCTATCCAAGTTAGCACAGTTTTTCGCAGCATCCCAGCAATCGACAGTTTCTCGGTCGGATCAGGAATTATCCGACGGCGCTGGGTCGGTGCGCTCCGCTGTTGCATCAGGTTCGGACGACCGAACGCTTTATAGGGTCCGACAGGATGGCGAAAGGGATTCGGACGATTTCGAGTTTTCCCTTTCGGAACATCGGAAGCTGCCAGACATTTCTTCCGGCATTATCTTCCAGTGGTTGTTCCTTCGGACTACATTGCTGTGATGTTGGATAAGAGACTTATAGCGTCATTGGACACGGTATTTTGGATCGGTTCAGGGACATTGTCCCTGACTTACCGGCACAGTCCAATAATGTCATTAGAACATGTGTATTATTTATCGACGCTATATATATATATAAGCCTGCTACCAAGCATGATAGTTTAGTTTCTTGTCCGCAATGCTCAATTCTGCCTTTTATCATTTCTAGGAATAATTTATTTTGGCAGAACAGGGCATACCGAGAGTCCATATGCGTCTAGACGGCGTGGTTAAAGACTGGAAATTATCTTTTTCGCAGTCTATGTCTTTTCCAACCACAATGTTGGAAACGACAATGATGTCTAATAGACTTAACTTAGACGCTTTATCATACGTAATCCACCTTACTGAGGCGTTATCATTACGTCTTCAAGAGAAAGAATTCCGGGATATGATCCTCAATGTGATTTCTTTTGAGGGCAGTAGTTTGTCCACGTATAACTCCGCCCTTCAGTGGCTACCTGGAGTTGGTTAGACGTGACGCAGTCCTAGCTACATCCACGCGCGTGGATAGTAAGGTGAAGAACTCTCTCAGAGTCGCTTCGGTCTCGGAGAAGCTTCTCTTCGACAGCAACTTTTCAGCAATCCATCAATTGCTCGATTTACACATTCTCTTGTCTATCTAGTGTAGCAAGAGATTCAGACTGGGGCAAACATTCGGTGGTTGACTCAGCGAGTGCCACTGCAGTTGCCGGATCTGAGTTTTATAATTATGACGGTTGCCAGTCAAACAGGTTGGGATACAATATTGATCCCAACGGATTCGAAGTGCCAGGGTCTTTTGGTTCCGCAGTCTCTAGGCAAGCACTTATCTTCCACGGAATAATGTTTTTTAGGCTTGCTTTATGTCATTGGATGAACATTATTCAGAAACGCATGTCCAAATCCTGTCCGATAATACGACAGTAGTGGCGTATCTCCGGAACCAGGGAGGCACTCATTCGTTTCCGTTATTCAATTTAATGGAAAGAATCCTTCTGTTTGTTATAGTACACCAAGTTCTGCTTCGGTTCGTCATATTCCGGGTCGTCTGACTGTATTACCGGACTCCCTTTCACTTATGGGTCGCTTGTTGCCATCAGAATGGACTCTCAACAAACAAGTATTCAATCAGATTTGCTATCAATAGGAGCACCCAATGCTAATTTATTTACGACACAACTTGCTAATCAATTGCAGACGTATGTGTTTACATGTCCGGATCTCTGAGCTTATGTTGTTAACGCTCTATTGATCTTATAGGACGGAATGATAGGATATGCGTATCCTCCTGCGCTGTTGTTTCAGCAAGTATTGCTAAGATAAACAACCACAATACATTTCTGTTGATAGCATCTCTGTCTTCACAGAGGCCGTGGGTAAATTTACTCAGATGTCTACTGTGAGACTTAACGCGAAAACTTCCTCCATGAGAGGATCTTTTTTCGCTGGGTAAAATCGTGTCATCTTTATCACAACCTGCAAGGTCTCAACCTTCACGTATTCCGTTGTGTGGTCCGTATTGCATTGTAAGCACTGTACTGGACGAGCTTTGGACGCGATTTCTTACTGTAGGAGAACCTCTTCTTCGCTATACTATGCGGCTAAAGTGGAGGCTCTTCCGTCGTTGGTGTAGGGATCACTATGTTGATATTGTTGATCCCTCCATACTAGTCATTGCAACTTTCTAGTATACTTGTTTGACAAGATCTACTGCAGCCTGTTACTATTAAGGTTATAGGTTTATGTTATCTCATACCTATGCACTCTATGATAGTTTACAATTGAGTCTTATGTCTCTTTATCTAAGTCAGTTAGTAACTTTTCGATAAATAGACTTAGAATCATTAGATTAAATTTCTATACGGAATTTAACTTCGGTTCTTATTTAGCTAAGTAATCATTTGAGCCTCTGGAAACAGTAGTTTTCAAATTCTGACCTTTTAGACTAATTCTGTTGGCTTCTCTTTTACTGAAGAGTCAGTGAGCTTCATGCACTATCGGTGGATGATTCTCACTTTCGTAGTTTCGGAATCACTACTTCCTTTACTATTTAGGTTGGATTTTTGCATAAGAGTCAGGCTCCTAATAATATCCGGAACCTATTGCTATTAAGGTCCTTCCGTCTTTGTACGGGCATAGGCCTTTACTCTGTCCGGTTAGAGTTTACGTATTTATAAACAGATATCTGTTTATTAGTACGGGCGTAAGCTTCTTCTGTCTTTGATGCCTAATAGAAGGACGTTACGCTCCATTCTATTGCTAATGGATTCAATTAACTATCGATACTGCTTATGGTATATCATTGACTCAGCAGTTGTGCTTGAGATTTCGGCTCATGAAGTAAGAGTTCTTCTACATCTTGGGCTTACATTAATAGTGTCGATATTACAGATTTTTGAAGGCTGCTCATTGCGCTCAGCTATCCACATTCATGAATTTTTATCTCAGAAATATCGAGTCCATTTCTGGAGGCCTCTATTGTTAGGTCTATTATCTACTGCTCAGAATGTCATTCACTTAACAGTTGCTACTATAGCTAGGTAGGCTGTCTGTTTCGGCAGTGACTCCGTTCTGCTGCCCTCTTCACTCTGGGCTATTTGACCCAGGACAAGAAAAAGGGGGGGGGGGGAGGGTGTTCACTTGGGTCACCTGTTTTACTATGAAAACAAGGGGATACCTCCTCCGGAGTTAGTTATTCTGAGCTGTTATTGGGATGGTTTTTTAGTGAGAAGTTTATGTTTTAAAAATTCATTCAGGTCTTAGTTTTTAAAGTATAGCTTTTGAATATAGCACATGTCAAACGGACGTTATTATTCAATCCTCAGACACTTTTAAGGAGTATAAAGAGTCTCTATTCTCTAGTCTTACTTTATTTATTGGCTTACTTTAAAAATTATTAGTATAAGGATTATACTAGATATTAATAGAGTACATGGATGTATGATGCTCAATTTTGGAAGGTGTTGTATCTTTCTAATTTATCATAAATAAGAAAGATACATGTAAGGCCTAATACTTCTTTTTCCCTAGAGGGGATGACTCTATTTTATATAATTGAGCGTATTCCAACTTGCTCTATGTCCTAGGCCCTCCAGCCTTTTTACTATTCAGCTATGTCTGGGTCATTGGTACAGTATAAAAATGTTAAAAAATTTATAGTAATTTATTTTTTTTTTATACTTTCCAATGACCCAGACGGGGATGGCCCTCCCAGGAGTTGGGAACTCATACCTCCCCGCTGAGTACATAGCGCTTACCAGGCACTGGTTATAAGAATGATTAATGGCGCCAATTTCGGAACGTCCTTGACACTGCGCATGCGCAGTAGAGGTGAAGTGTGGAGAGCCCTTCAGGACATGTTTTCTTTGGTTTTAGATGCAAATTTGGGGGATTGGGGGGCAAAATTTGTGTTTGGCCCTATATTTTAAGAGTTAGCACCAGCTATGTCTGGGTCATTGGTAAGTATAAAAAAATATATAAATTACTATAAATTTTTTAACATTTCAAGAATTTTTTTTGCAAGTGTCGTCTGCTTTTCATGTTAGGTAAAGGGTTAATACAGTATTGCAGTTGAGATACATTTGTGACATAACAGCATTGTGCAAATTATAAATCCATTTATCTCTTATTTCCAGCACTATTTGCAGTTCCTAGAAATTATAAACTAGTCGCAGCTCCTTTGTTTGAACTGTATGACAACTCTGCTGGATATGGACCAATAATCTCAAGCTTACCACAGGCATTGAGCAGGTATGGTACAGTGTACTTTTTGTTTACAAATTTTTTATTCGCATTTTTTTTGCGTTCAAATTAAATTGATTAGCAATTCCTTGAAATTGGTTAACAGTTTTTGGGAAGTGGGATAGATTCAAGAAAACACATTTCAAGTTATGTTTTTTAGGAAACAGACATATTTTCCAGAAAACCAGAACACCGATTGAGAACAACAGCTTATAAAACAGGAAACACTGTCAGTTGAGTTATTGCTTCACTTGCATAACTACTTCAGCAAGGTGCAACACAACCGGTATCTCCCGCCAAGGGTTTCTAAGTTGAAAAAAAAGCGTAAAAAGGCCCAGTACTCTAGAAAAAAAAAATGGACAAAACTTGTTACTTGTGAATATCCTTTTCCCCATGGTGGTCCATGAGGAAACCAAAGATCATTTAAATCCAACATCCACTGACTGAGATATGAAGGTCCAAAGTTGTTATGGATGGACAGACGAATGAACAGATAACTGGACGTACAGAATCCATTTCTGTATCCCCCTCAAAGCTCGTTTTGGCAGGGGATAATAAACCCTTTCCTACTAAATAGTATTGAAACCATGAATAAAATTTATCCTGCTCCTTTTGGACGAGTCCTCTGGTCCCGTGCTGGTCTGACATTCAGCCACAAGATTGAATCAGACACCAGGCCTTCTAAACATTGGACAATCATTTCCAATACATTGTTGAATAGTCGAACAATGAATTTTGTGTGTTTGTTTGTTGTTCTGAGCATTAATATATGCCATCACCCAAAAATCTTTGACATTCAGTAATGACTAGAGACTCGAATTCAGTTTGAATACTTTGTACCCACTATGCTTGGTGATCATATTACAAAATCAGACAATAAAAAACTGTGACTCTGCAAATCGTTTTGTTGGATAGGCATTGTCATACCACAACCTGTATTGGATTGAGTTATTGTTGGTTTATAACTAATAATCCTATTTATACGGCCCCTCTCTGGAGATAATCAGTTTTCTGCTACAGCCAGTATGGCAGCCATCTTGGATTGTGTGTAATTTTTGCTGGTCCTCGCAATAACTTGAAAATGAAATGCACCCAGGGCCATATCCAAGACATTTTTGGTACCGGTATACTGGTTTGGGTGCCCAAACTCCTCTCACCCAAATTTATCACACTCTGAGCAATAATTTCCATCCAAAAGATTGATGAAATGCTCAGAAAAGTTTGTTCAGGACAAGTATACACGATTTAATACAGCATGATGCTAATCACTTGATTCCCATTCTAGGATGCTGAAGTTGACTAAAATTACGCCTGATGTAATTCCTACTTTCAGTTTCTGTTTCGAACTCATCGATTTTTGATTTGTTATATTTATGTTGAAATGCGTTCATGTCTCACGATGGGTAGTGGTTCGATTTTACCTAGATTTTACCTAGAGCCCTGTCCAGGGTATTTTCACTCATTCTGAACATTGGACAATTTCAGTGATGTGGTATTTACTTGCCTGCATGTCTCCCTGCCAATATATGAGAATATGACTAGTATAAAAAAAATTTCCCATCAGTTCCATGAATTGATTTTTATAATTTGTGTGTGAATTATGGACCAAACTGACTTGGAAAATTTCAAATTGAAGCACCAGAAGGCCCGAGATTCACTCTCAGGGCATTAAATTTTCAAAAATTTCCTGGGCCTCCCTCCCTCCCCTACCCACCATCACCACAGGCCTACTGCTTTCAGATATGCTTGCGGCAAATATGGACTGGTGTCCTCAAATTATTTGTCCTCAAATTATTCCTGGATATGGCCCTGGCACCATGAGTCCTAATTTTTTGTGGTGGAATATTGGTGTCTAGAGGAGGTCCTTTCGATAATCAGTTTTCTGCCATATCCAAAACAGCCACCATAGCAACCATTTTGTTTTGTGATGGATTAGTGATGACTAGAAGAAGGTTCCTTTCAATAATCAGTTTTCAATATGTCCACCTCCATATTTTGTAATTTTTGCTTGTCTGCGTAATAACACTTTAGAGTGAAGGTGTCAAGATTCCTATAATTTCTATTTTTTAATCCTCAGTTTTCAGCAGAAGTTCAATTCATATACTTTTTTATCTCAAAATGTGCACAGCGCACAGCCCAATATCCAAAGTCAGTTAGGCCCCACAAAGTAGCTCTTCTGTTTCTCAGGCTTTTTTTGTAAAATTGCATGTAGGCAGGCAGTTTTTAATTTTATTCATTATTTTTGTAATTATTTCTTTGCCATCAAAAGTTCATGTTCTTAGTTTTTAGCTCAACTTTGGCGAAGCCAAATTTGAGCTTACGCCATGGCCAGTCGTCCGTCTGTCCGTCAACAATTCAATACGGCTCAGGCTAGAGGCTGTATTTATGAACCGATCTTTATGAAACTTCTTGGGTACCTTTGTTATGACCGCGGGACGAGAACGAGTGTTTTGGGGTCCGATCTGAAATTCAAGTTGGCCGCTGGCGGCCATTTTGTACAGACTTAGGTGAAATCAGATTTTTGCGCAGAACTTCCATATGAAAGCGCTGATTTGAATAATTTTTTGTATGAATGTTTAGGACCATGGGATACATCACATATAATACTGTTTTTTTTCTCGTACGTAAATTATGCAAATTAGACTAAGTTTGATGTATTTAGTGTTACTTTCAGCACTGTAAGTGCAAATGCCAATACGGCTCGGGCTAGAGGCTGTATTTATATACCGATCTTTACGAAACTTCTTGGGTACCTTTGGTATCACCGTGGGACGAGAACGAGTGTTTTTGGGTCCGGTCCAAAATTCAAGATGGCCGATGGCAGCCTTTTTGTTCAAAATTAGGTGCAATCAGATTTTTGCACAGAACTTCCATATGAAAGCGCTGATTTGAAAAATATTTTGTGTCAATGTTTAGTACCATGGGATACATCACATATAATACAGGTTTTTCTCTCGTGCAGAAATTATGCAAATTAAATGAACTTTGATTTTTTCAGTGCTACAAACACACAGTAAGTACACATGTCAATATGGCTCGGGCTAGAGGCTGTATTTATCAACTGATCTTCACGAAACTTCTTGGGTACCTCTGTTATCACCTTGGGATGAGAACGAGTGTTTCTGAGTGCGGATTAGACTAAATTAGATTTATTCAGTGTTACTTTCAGCACTGTAAATGTAAATGCCAATTCGGCTTGGGCTAGAGGCCGAATTTATGAACCGATCTTCACAAAACTTCTGGGGTACCTCTGTTATCACGGTGGGATGAGAACGAGTGTTTTGGGGTCCGGTCCAAAATTCAAGATGGCTGCCAGTAGCCATTTTGTACCGAAATTCGGTCTAATCAGTTTTTTGTACACAACTTCTATACGGCTCAGGCTAGAGGCCGTATTTATGAACCGATCTTGACGAAACTTCTTGGGTACCTTTGTTATCACCGTGGGATGAAAACGAGTGTTTTTGGGTGTGGTCATAAATTCAAGATGGCCACCACAGCCATGTTGTACCAAAATTAGTGCAGTCAGTCTTTTGTACAGAACTTCTATATGAAAGTTCTGATTTGAATAAATTTTTGTATGTTTAGTAAAATGGACTACATCACATACAGTACGGGGTTTTTTCTCGTACAGAAATTATGCAAATTAGATAAATTTTGATTTATTTAGTGCTACTTATACACTGTAAGTGCATATGTCAATACGGCTCGGGCTAGAGGCTGTATTTATCAACCGATCTTCACGAAACTTCTTGGGTACCTTTGTTATCACCTTGGGACGAGAACGAGTGTTTCTGAATGCGGTCCAAAATTCAAGATGGCTGCCAGTGGCCATTTTGTACCGAAATTTGGTCGAATCAGTTTTTTGTCACAACTTCTATACAGCTCGTATTTAGGAACTGATCTTCATGAAACTTCTTGGGTACCTTTGTTTTCACCTTGGGACAGGAATGAGTGTGTTTTGGGGTGCCTTTGTTATCACTGTGCTATGAGAACAAATATTTTGGGGTTCAGTCAGACCCACTCTGGGACTCAAAGATTTCTTTTCTAGTTTAGCATCTGATCGTCACCCACCTTTACAATACTTTACCTATATATTTGTTACAGGCTACGGTCAGTATTTATGTACAGACCGTTACATTACTTTATATGTACCTTTGTTGTCAGGTCATTGCCTAGATCTTTGTCATTGCTGTGTCACATACTATACATGTACATGTCTTGACAAGTTGAGCTACAGTGTCATTGACACTTTCATTTAATGTTTTAGGCCTCATAATTGACAGAATGGCATATACCGAATAGCATGAGAGGTGGTGTATTTCATCCCTTGAGTGCAAGAAGGTTTTGCAATGCTAAAGCATTACAAAGCCTTCTTACACTCAAGGGACACATTTATCAATTATATTAACTTGGGTAAAATATCAGACGGAACCAATTAATGATTATTTTAAGTTTACATTGGTTATAAAAAGAGATCATGCGACAGCCAAAAAGACTATGCGGAGGGCCTGAGAAACAGATTTTTAATTGTTTTTTAAGCTTCATCAGATATTGCATGTTTCAAGAAAACATATTTTTATACTGTACCAATGACCCAGACATAGCTGGTGCTAATTCCCAAAAATCTAGGGCCAAACACAAATTTTGCCCCCCAATCCCCAAAATTTGCATCTAAAACCAAAGAAATCATTAAACGAGGAGAAGTCGGATCTGGTGCCGTCCAAGTCATTCACTCATCTGGGAATGAGCTTTGAGACGCACAACAATCTCATTCGTCTGCCGTTAACCAGAGCGAAATTAATCAGTTGTTACGCTCGTTATTGTCTTCACTCAGACAAAGTCACAGCGAGAGAGTTCATGAGACTGATAGGTCTGTGTGGAGCTGCTGCAGATCTCATTCCGATGGGGCGGTTACGCACTCGTCCTCTCCAAATTTTCTTGACTCAGAATTGGAGTGTAAAGATTCATTCGCTCGATATAGACGTTCTCTTGTCAAATCAAGTGAAACAAGAGATTCAGACTTGGGCAAACATTCAGTGGTTGACTCAGGGAGTCCCACTGCAGTTGCCGGATCCGAGTTTTACGATTATGACGGATGCCAGTCAAACAGGTTGGGGTGCAACATTGATCCCAACGGATTCGAAGTGCCAGGGTCTTTGGGATCTGCAGTTTCTAGGCAAGCACATAAACATCAAGCGAATGATGTCAATTTGGCTTGCACTACGTCATTGGATGAACATCATTCAGAAAGCACATGTCCAAATTCTGTCCGACAATACGACAGTAGTAGCATATATTCGGAACCAGGGAGGCACTCATTCCGTTCTGTTATTCAATTTAACGGAAAGAATCCTTCTGTTTGTTCTAGAACACCAAGTTCTACTTTCGGTCCGTCATATTCCGGGTCGTCTGAATGTATTAGCAGACTCCCTTTCACGGAAGGGTCGCTTGTTGCCGTCAGAATGGACTCTCAGCAAACAGGTATTCAATCAGATTTGCTACCAATGGGAACGGCTAATGATAGACTTATTTGCGACACAGCTCAACAATCAGTTGCAGGCGTATGTGTCTCCATGTCCGGATCCCCGAGCTTATGCAGTAGACGCTCTATCGATCTCGTGGGATGGAATGATGGGATATGCGTATCCTCCAGTGCCGTTGATTCAGCAGATATTACTAAAGATAAAACAATCTCAATGCAAAGTTCTGTTGGTAGCATCTCTGTCTCCACAGAGACCGTGGATAAATCTACTCAGGTGTCTGCTGTGGGACTTACCGCGAAAGCTTCCTCCACGAGAGGATCTTCTTTCGCAGGGAAAATCGCGTCAACTACATCACAATCCGCAAGGTCTCAACCTTCACGTATTTCCGTTGTGCGATCCTTCTTGCACGGCAAGCATTTTACAGGACGAGCAGTGGATGCAATTTCTAACTGTAGGAGGACCTCCTCTTCGCTAAACTATGCGGCTAAGTGGAAGGTCTTTTGTCGTTGGTGTAGGGATCATTCTGTTGATATTTTTGATCCCTCCATTCCAGACATTGCGAACTTTCTAGTATACTTGTCTGACGAGATCAAACTGCAGCCTGTTACTATTAAAGGTTATAGGTCTATGTTATCTGATACCTATGCACATCATGATAGTTTACAAATTGGATCTAATGTCTCTTTATCTAAATTAGTTAGAAACTTCTCGATAAATAGACCTAGAACCCTTAGATTAATTCCTAAATGGAATTTAGCTTGGGTTCTTCTTAAACTAAAAGAAAAGCCATTTGAGCCTCTTGAGACAGTAGATTTCAAATTCTTATCCTATAAGACAGCATTTCTCTTAGCTTTCTCTTCTGCTAGAAGAGTCCGTGAGCTTCATGCACTATCTGTGGACGATTCTCACTATCGTAGTGTCGGGAACACTATTACCTTTACTACTAATGTTGGATTTTTGGCTAAGAATCAGGCTCCTAATAAATATCCGGAACCTATTGTTATTAAGGCACTTCCGTCTTCAGATGGGCTTAGGCCTTTACTCTGTCCGGTTAGAGCTTTACGTATTTATAAATGAAGATCTCAATTTATCAGAAAGGGACGAAAACGCTTCTTTCTGTCTCTGATGCCTAATAGAAAGGACTTTACGGTCCATTCTATTTCTAGATGGATTCAATTAACTATCCGTACTGCTTATGATAATCTATCGTCAACTCAACAGTCTGTGTTTAAGATTTCGGCTCACGAAGTAAGAGCTCTTTCTACATCTTGGGCTTACGCAAATAGTGTTGCTATTACAGATTTAATGAAGGGTGCATATTGGTCTCAGCCATCCACATTCACGAATTTTTATCTCAGAAATATCCATTTCTGGAGACCTGCATTGTTTAGGTCCATTATCTGTTGCTCAGAATGTCGTCCACTAAACATTTGCAACTATAGTTATGCAGGATTTCTGTTCCGGCAGTGACTCCATCCTGCTGCCCTCTTCACTCTGGGCTATTTGACCCAGGGCAAAGGGAAGGGGGGGGGGGGGGGAGGGTGTTCCCTTAGGTCACTTGCTTTATAGTGAAAAGCAAGGGGATACCTCCTCCGGAGTCAGTAATTCTGAGTCGTTACCGGGATGGTTTTAAAGTGTAAAGTTAATGTTTAAAATTCATTCATGTCATATTTTTAAAGTGTAGCTCGGTGTGAAGCATTTGTATATGTCACGTGTCAAACGGGCGTTAATATACAATCCTCGGACACTTTTAAAGAGAAAAAAGAGTCTCAATTCTCTGGACTGACTTTATTTATTGGCTTACTTTAAAAATAATTAGCATAAAGGGTTATACTGGATGTTAATAGAGAACATGAATGTTATTATGCTCAATTATGGAGGGTATTGTGTCTTTCTAATTTATTATAAATAAGAAAGATACATGTAAAGCCTAATACTCCTTTTCTCCTCGAGGGGATGACTCTATTATATATAGTTGAGCTTATTGGATTTTCCTCTATGTCCTAGGCCCTCCAGCCTTTTTACTATTCAGCTATGTCTGGGTCATTGGTACAGTATAAAAATGTTAAAAAATTTATAGTAATTTATATATTTTTTATACTTACCAATGACCCAGACGGGGATGGCCCTCCCAGGAGTTGGGAACTCATACCTCCCCACTGAGTACATAGTGCTGACCAGGCACTGCTTGTAAGAATGATAATTGGCGCCAATTTCGAGACCTCCTTGACACTGCGCATGCGCAGTGGAGGGAAAGTATGGAGGACCATTTAGGACATGATTTCTTTGGTTTTAGATGCAAATTTTGGGGATGGGGGGCAAAATTTGTGTTTGGCCCTAGATTTTTGGAAATTAGCACCAGCTATGTCTGGGTCATTGGTAAGTATAAAAAATATATAAATTACTATAAATTTTTTAACTTTTTAAAAGTTTGAACTCGGATTATAATATTTTTATTTATTTATTGATTTATTTCTTTTGCAGATTTAATTTCATCTACAACTGATTCACTTCAATCGACTCAACAGATATGTGTATGAATGTTGTAAATAAATGACGGTACATTTTCACAAATCATGGAATAGTGATGGATTTTGACATCTGTATCTTTTGACAGGAGTGTGTTTCCATCAGCTCAGGACATTCATCATAATCAAAATTCATACTGTACATACGTAATTCATTAAAAACTTGCCAGCCAGTTGTAGCATTGTTTTGTGTTGTGTAACTGATAGAGCTGGGAAATATATCAAAAAACCGAACCGATACCAATATCATGGGGATACCAAAAAACCCAAACCAATCGTTGAATACCAAAACAGTCTGTATTTTCAAATATTTTTATACTGTACCAATGACCCAGACTTAGCTGGTGCTAACTCTTAAAATTCTAGGGCCAAACACAAATTTTACCCCCCCCCCCCCCCCCAATCCCCAAAATTTGCATCAAAATCCCAAAAAATAATGTCCTATTTGGTCCTCCATACTTTTATCCACTGTGCATGCGCAGTGTCAAGGAAGTACCAAAATTGGTGCCAAATCCTCATTCTTTGTTTGGCCCTTCAATCAGAAACATCTCACTGATATCTGTGCTTATAATCTCAGTTAAAATGATGTCAGACACAAAATCATGAAAGAAATGGTGGATCTAAGGATGAAATAAGAGGATGAGAGGAAGAAACAGTGGAAGGATGTGTTCAGGGCTGTAACTTATAATTTTTATGCAAAATTATTTCATGTTCCCTAATTTCGGGGCATGGGCCTGATGTTTACATTCTTGCTATGAAATTTCCACGGTTTGTTCAGTGTTTCCTCTCTCCCTTTTTACCCCCCTTGCTATTCTCCCATGCTTTTGGCATAATTTTTGTAATTTTTTTACTGAAATTTCTTGGGAGTTTTTGGCTTGGTAACAGAATTTTGTTTTTCCCCATGGTTACATCCTCACCCTAGGGGGATTCGGCGTTTTGGTCATGCATCTACCATCCGATGTACTGCTTTTTCTTCTCTGGAAGCTTCTGTTTTACATTGGATAGTTTTTAAAATTGGTTACTGCTTTTGGACCATTTTTTCAGTGCCTGGAGTCTTGTTTCCAGTTTTTATTCACTTTTGTTTACGTTGACAACAGCTTCTTCTGACAGTGATTCCTTGTCTTCTTTTTGGATCTGTTCATTGCCAGATACATTAATGTTGTCCGTAAGTGTAGCATTAATTTTTAGATATGTTTTAAAAATTTTGTCCGCACTAAGGCTTTTTTTGGGATCCATTTGGGCTCATCGTTCCCATTGAGAACTTGGGCTCATCTTGAAATTTTTTCTCTTGAATTATTTTTCGAAATGTTTGTAATGGATTATATTATTATTATGTATCTTTGTTTTCAAGGGTTAGTGCGAGTACGATGACTGTTTAATATTTTTTCAAAATGAAAGAATATTGTTCATTGTATTTGCTGTAGGCAGTGTACTCACACTAATTCTTGCTCAGTGTGTGCCAATTCGGATGACAAACGTTGGAGACGTGTGTCACTGTATATTGTTAGTGGTGAGAGGTCCATGCCTGTCCTCTTGCCACAGAGTCACTCTAGTTTTTTCAGTCTCTTTTTCAGAGGAACAAGGACAGGGTGATGTTTCCATGATGTCTTCAAAAGTGTGCTTCCGTCGTCGCAATGAAGAGCTAGCGGCATAGTGCTCAACGAAATGCGGCAAGTGCCTAAGAGGTCCCTAATAGGATTGACGGTCACTTGTCGCCTGCTAGCTCGCCCGATGAAGCAATCATTCACGAAATGGTTGTGACGCCGGGTTCATCCGTTGCGGTCCAGGAGAGGAGAAGGGGTGTTGCGAGCACTATAATCTCGGATCACGCACACACGGCAACGACGGATCGGAGGATGAAACGGAGGAAGCCAGTCAGTCCGGTAGCTAGCTTGTCCAGGTCTACCTGGACCGCAAGCGAGAGAGGCCCTCTCTCTTACAACTACATCTGGGCCCAGATGTTGTTGTACGTACCTTTGACAGTCGGAGCATATGTCCACTCCTTCTGCTCGGTACGCTCCGTCGCATAGACAGTCCGGCACGGCTAGTCTAATGGCTTCCTCATCCACACGTCGGCACACACACGACCGCACCTTGGCTATGTGACCGCAGATATCCAGCCTGCTTCGCCGACCAGGGATTCCACGTCGACCAGGTCACGCCATCCGGTAGCCAAGGAAACGAGGCCTTTCCAGTCGGGACGTTCGCATAAAAGAAGTATGCAGGAATTAACGTCCCAGGAGCTTCCAGCAGCTAAATTATATAAGACCGCGGCTCCACAGGCCTCCGTGACGGACTTGCTATCACAGATAGCTCAACTCATCACAGCATCCCAGAAGCCATCAGAAACTTTTTCAGAACAAGAACTGTCTGAGGAAACTGGGTCAGTTCGCTCCCCTGCAGAGTCAGAAAGGGACGACCGAGATTCTCATGTGGTCCAGTCGGATGGTGAAAGGGAATCAGCGGAGCTGGAATTTTCCCTTTCCGAACAACATAAGGTGGCCGTAGATTTCATCCGGCAACACCTTCCAGAAGTTGTTCCTCCGTTACCTGATAGTATCACTGGATACAGACTTTTTCTTCCGGAATAGGGACATTGCGCCTGAGTTTCCGACCCAGTCCAGAAATGTCACACGGACATTTGAACTTCTTAATGACGCTATATTCAAGCTAGCCTTTAAGACTGGCAAATCCAGTTTCTTATCGCCTCATGCTCTACATCTGCCTTTCATCAATAATGGAAATAGATTTGAAACGGCAGGACAGGGCGTGCCGAGAGTTCCTCTGCGTTTAGACGACCAGGCAGAATACTTGGAGTTGTCATTGGCGGCGTCTGTGTCGATTCACTCCAGTACGCTGGAGACGACAATCTCGTCTAACAGATTCAGTTTAGACGCATTATCTTACGCAGATCTCCTTACCAGAGCGTTATCACTACGTCTCGAAGGAAAAGAATTCCAGGATGTTCAAGCTTCCTTGAGAGTTCTTTCGAGGGCCATAGCATATTCTACGTATAACTCTGCCCTTTCCGTGGCAAATCTGGAGTTAGTTAGACATGATGCTGCCCTGGCTGCATCCACAAGAGTGGATAGTAAGGTGAAAAACTCTCTCCACAAGAGTGGATAGTTAGGTGAAAAACTCTCTTCGATTCGCTCCGGTCTCCGAAGAGCTTCTCTTCGACCGTAAGCTTTTTATAATCTATGATCAGATTACTAAGAAAGCTTCAGACTCTCTGCTTTTTAAATCCGCTTCGAAAAAGTCGGACTGAGCAGAGAGGAGTAAGGCAGGCACTTCTGGGGCGAGTACGTCCAAGGGAAGTTCCTATAGAGGATCTAAGAAAGCCTCTACGTCTTACTTTAGAGACCGTCAGAGTAGCGACCCTCGGTACGGGTCGTAATGCTCGATTATGCTGCGAGCATAGATCTCAAGGATGCATACTTTCACGTCATGGTACATCCGGCGTTCAGAAAGTATCTTTGCTTCGCTATCCTAGGAGTCGTTTATCAGTTCCGAGCAATGTGCTTCGGTCTGAATCTAGCGACCTGGGATTTCACTTGAATAATGAACTCGGTAATGACTCATTTCTGAGCTCATTCGTCTGCGGTAACGTCGGCATACTTGGACGACATTCTTCAGAGGTACGGCAACAAGTTAATGCTTCAGAACGATGTTCAGAGTCTGCTTCAACTGCTCCGGTGTCTCAGTTTCATAGTAAACGAAAAGAAGCCTGATCTAGTGCCATCCAAGTCATTCGCCCATTTGGGAATGAGCTTCGAGACGCACAACAATCTCGTTCATCTGCCATTAACCAGAGCGAAATTAGTCAGTTGTTATGCTCGCTTTTGTCTTCACTCAGTTGTAGTAACGGCGAGAGAATTCATGCGACTGATAGGTTTGTGCGGAGCTGCCGCAGATCTTATTCCGATGGGGTGACTACGCACTCGTCCACTCCAGATACTTTTTACTCAGAATTGGAGTGTGAAGATTCATTCGCTCAAAACGAACATCGTCTTGTCGAATCAAGTGAAACAAGAAATTCAGACCTCGGCAGATATTCAGTGGTTAACTCAGGGAGTACCACCTCAACTGCCTGATCCGATTTTATGATAATGACGGATGCGAGTCAAACAGGTTGGGGCGCAACTTTGAGCCCAACAGATTCGAGGTGCCAGGGTCTTTGGGATCCGCAGTTCCTAAACAAGCACATAAACATCAAGAGATGATGTCAATTTGGCTTGCGCTACGTCATTGGATGAACATTATTCAGAATTCGCATGTTCAAATTCTGTCCAACAATTCGACAGTAGTAACGTATATTTGGAACCAGGGTGGCACTCATTCCATTCCGTTGTTCAACTTAATGGAAAGAATCCTTCTGTTTGTCCTAAAGCATCAGGTTCTTCTGTTGGTCCGTCATATTCCGGGTTGTCGGAACGTTCTAGCGGACTCCTTCTCGAAAAGGTCATACGTTGCCGTCAGAATGGACTCTCAGCAAATGAGTATTCAATCAGATTTGCTACCAATGGGATCGTCCTATGATAGACTTATTTGCGACGCATCTCAACATTCAGTTGCAGACGTATGTGTCGCCATGCCCAGATCCTCGAGTGTTTGCAGTCGACGCCCTCTCGATCTCTTGGGACGGAATGATAGGATACGCATATCTTCCAGCTCCATTGATTCAACAGATATTGCTAAAAATCAAGCAATCTCACTGCAAGATTCTGTTGGTAGCATCTTTGTCACCCCAGTGACCATGGATAAATCTACTCAGGTGTCTGTTGTGGGACATTCCGCGGAAGCTTCCTCCATGGGAGGACCTTCTTTCGCAGGGGAAATTGCGCACACTGCATCACAACCCGCAAGGTCTCAACCTTCACGTATTTCCGTTGTGCGGTCCTTCTTGCACGGCAAGCATTTTACAGGACGAGCAGTGGACGCAATTTTTAACTAGGAGGACCCCCTCTTCGCTAAATTATGCTGCTAAGTGGAAGGTTTTCTCTCGATGGTGTAGGGATCATTCTGTTGACAATTATGATACCTCCATTCCAGACATTGCTAATTTTCTGGTCTACTTGTTTGACGAGATCAAACTGCAGCCAATAACTATTAGGGGTTATAGGTCTATGCTATCAGATACCTATGCTTATCATGATAGCTTACAAATTGGATCTAATGTCTCTTTATCTAAGTTAGTGAAAAACTTTTCGATAAATATACCTAGAACCCTTAGGTTAATTCCTAAGTGGAAGTTAGCTTGGGTTCTTTTGAAGCTAAAAG
This sequence comes from Pictodentalium vernedei, assembly GCA_031216915.1. NCBI lineage: Eukaryota > Metazoa > Mollusca > Scaphopoda > Dentaliida > Dentaliidae > Pictodentalium > Pictodentalium vernedei. The sequence continues at coordinate 319,753,348 of CM062295.1, forward strand.
AAGCGCCATTTGAGCCTCTTGATACAGTGGACTTCAAATACTTATCTTATAAGACAGCTTTTCTCTTAGCCTTCTCTTCTGCTAGAAGAGTTAGTGAGCTTCATGCACTATCTGTTGATGATTCTCACTATCGTAGTGTTGGTAATACTATTATGTTGACTACTAATGTTGGATTTTTGGCTAAGAATCAGGCTCCTAATAAGTACCCTGAACCTATTGTTTTAAGGCTCTTCCATCTTCAGACGGTCATAGGCCTTTGCTTTGTCCAGTTAGAGCTATGCGTATTTACAAACTTAGATCTGAGTTTATCAGAAAGGGACGTAAACGTTTCTTTCTGTCTCTGCTGTCTAATAGAAAGGACATTACGGTCCATTCTATTTCAAGGTGGATTAAATTAACTATTCGTACTGCTTATGAAAAATTATCTTCAACTCAGCAGTCTGTGCTTAAGATTTCGGCGCATGAAGTAAGAGCGCTGTCTACATCTTGGGCTTATGCTAATAGTGTTGCTATTACCGATTTGATGAAGGCTGCATATTGGTCTCAGCCTTCCACGTTCACGAATTTTATCTTAGAAATATTGAGTCCATTTCTGGCGACCTGCGTTGTTTAGGTCCGTTAACTGTTGCTCAGAATGTCGTCCACTAAACAGTTGCAACTATAGTTATGCAGGGTTCTGTTCCGGCAGTGACTCTGTCCTGCTGCCCTCTTCGTTCTGGGGTATTTGACCCAGAGCAAGGGAAGGGGGGGGGGGGGGGGATGGTGTTCCCTTATATCACCTGCTTTATAGTGAAAAGCAAGGGAATACCTCCTCTGGAGTCAGTAATTCCGAGTCGGTGCAGGGATGGTTTTAAAGTGTAAAGCTAATGTCTATCTCATTTATGTAATATTTTTAAAGTGTAGCTCGGTGTAAAGCATTTGTATATGTCACGTGTCATACAAGCGTTAATATACAATCCTTGGACACTTTTAAATGAGTATAAAGAGTCTCATTCTCTGGACTATCTTTATTTATTGGCTTTCCTTTAAAACAAATTAGTATAATGGGTTATACTGGATGTTAAAAGAGATCATTGATGTTATTGTGCTCAATTACGGAATGGTATTGTGTCTTTCTTTTTTGGTATAAACAAGAAAGATACATGTAAAGCCTGTTCTCCTTTTCTTCTTGAGGGGATAATTCTCTTTACATGTAATTGAGTCTATTGGATTATCCTTTATGTCCTAGGCCCTCCAACCTTTTTTCTATTCAGCTAAGTCTGGGTCATTGGTACAGTATAAAAATGTTAAAAAATTTATTAGTAATTTATATATTTTTTATACTTACCAATGACCCAGACGGGGATGGCCCTCCCATGAGTTGGGAACTCATACCTCCCCGCTGATTACATAGCGCTTACCAGGCACTGGTTGTAAGAATGAGGATTTGGCTCCAATATCGGTACTTCCTTGACACTGCGCATGCGCAGTGGATAAAAAAATGGAGGACCACATAGGACATTATATTTTTGGATTTTGATGCAAATTTTGGGGATTGGAGGGGCAAAATTTGTGTTTGGCCCTAGAATTTTAAGAGTTAGCACCAGCTCAGTCTGGGTCATTGGTAAGTATAAAAAATATATAAATTACTATAAATTTTTTTAACTTTCCAACATTCACTATTTATAAGTCCCTGTTGAGGCTTGAAAACAGTTGAAAGGTTAATTTTCATGAAAGAGGTGAATGATTTTCTTTTCAGTTTTGTTAAACCTCAGTGAACTGGAAAACTGTCATGAGTTCCCCTTAGACCACAACCTGTACATGTCCAATTGCTTAGGAGTGATTTCTAGTCAAGTCTTGGCTGCCTGAACAGGCAACCAAGACCTGACTAGAAATCACTGCCCAGGTGATTTATCTATTGTCAGCAGGACCTCCTAAGGATGGCATGGTCAGGGCACATGCTCTGAGATTGCAGAAGCCTGAAATAGGTCTTTAAACATTAAGGTGCATTTAGAACAAGTCACAAAATTACTGTAGATATGATTTTTTGTCGTAAAAGAATGCTGCTGTTGAACTCATTGGCAGTGTCATTTATAGCGTTGTGATCGATTGATACAACAACTTATTCTGTTTTTCCTGATGTGAATTCCTCTTTTGTACTATCAGCAAATTTCAGTAAAGTCAGATACCGAATACTGAACCGATACTGAGGTATACCCCCTAAAATACCAAAACCGATACCTAACTCAAAATTCCAATACTGCCCATCTCTAGTAACTGGCAAGATTGAGTTTTAGTGATTTTCAAACACAAAACAAGTTTTGCAGGTGTTGATCATATCGATTAAATAAAGCAGCAAAGGCTCTCCAACATAATAGTCATTACAAAAGTCAAGGTTCATTGTGGTCCTTGAATTGAGAAATGTTTTCAAAACCTTGGTAGTACTTGAAATTTGTGTATTAGTCTTGAAAGTCCTTGTTTTCTAATAATGCTTCAGAGTTTTATTTTCTGTTGCACAGCATTCAATGCCATACAACAATTAAAACTTTTAAGCATTCTCAAGGCCTTTGTCTAATAAAATCTGCTTCAGTATTCTCTTAATGTATATGACTGGTAAATATTCCCGTTTGTAGTAAACTTCTCTGTCTATTTTTAATAATGATCAATAACAGTCGTTTTATAAACTGATACAGTGGAGCTCACTTGTTTTTGTTTTAATTTTTGTTTTTATTAGCATTTAATGACATTTTTGACAGCCAGGGTCACCTCGTGTTGGACATTGTTATGAATGGAAGAAGCCCAAGTACCCAGAGAGAAGCACCGAGCAGCAGCGAGCAACTGCCTGATCTCCCCAATGTACTAACTCCACAAAAGTAGGGTTAGCAATGGCTGAAGGCAAGTGCATCATCGACGTGCAGTGCACCTTAGTACAGAGCATCACCAAAGCCCAGTGCTATAACTACTGAGCCACCACACACCCTGGAGCTCTCTAAATTGGATATCACGTAAATGAATAACTCTGTTAATTGATAATCATTTCCAAACACAAAAGCATTTACCATACCTTCAGTACAAATTTGACCTGTTAACAACATATAAATATAGAATAAACTCCTGTTAATTGAATAAAAAATCTTGTAATATGTGCAGAAATTACCCTGACAATTCCTGAATTCACATCCGTAGACCAATTTGCCCCAAGTATATCCAATACAGGCTTTTAGTCCATTATATCTTGTTTGAGATCTGTCAAACACGACATAATAGAGTATGTGCTTAGTAGTCCCCCGAAAAAAAATTTCACTGGACTATTAAAATAGCCGCTGTCCATCCGTCTGTCCGTCCATATATCCCACTTTGGTTTCCCGATGATAACTTTATTTATAGTTGGTCCAATCAAATGAAATTTGGTATGTAGGTGTATCAACATAAAATACAGGTCAAGTTCAAATCGGGTGCGGTCTACCAATTTTTGCCAGAGTTATGCCCCTTTTTTGACTTTGAAAATTCATTTTTAGCTCACCTGACTGCAAGTCAGAGGGAGCTATTGCCATCACTTGGCGTCTGTCGGCCGTCATCCGTTAACTTTTGCAAATTTGACTTCTTTACAACCACTAGGCCAAATTCAAACATATTGCACAGACCATCTATGGAGTATACCCTTTCTATTTTGTTCAAATTAAGCAGCTGCCATCTTCGGGCTCTGGTCAATGCCCCAAAAGCTTAAAAATCTTCTCACAAACCACCAGAGGGAATGTCTTGATATTTGGTATGGAACACCTTTGGTGTTGAAGATTAAAGTTTGTTCAAGTGAAGTTGGTAGCTCAATATTTGCTCTCTGTGGGGGCATATCCGCCCAAAATTTCTATTTCAAGAACTGGTGGGCCAATTTCAACCAAATTTGGCATGTAGTATAAGTGGGTCCTAAGTAATTGATTGATCCCCAGGGGCTAAAAACACAAAAAATCCAAAAAACCCATATTTTCCAAACCACACAGAACAGAGAACTGCTATTTGGTATGAAGTATCCTTAGGACCAGTAGAATGGATTGGTTAAAAATTGCCGGCGGTTCTATCAGGGTGTCCTGTAAAGGGTATTGAAAAAATGATGAGTCAGCATTTTTGCAGTAAGATTTCACAAAACAAATTGTTAGATTTTCCAATTTTATCTTTTCTGTAAACTTCTGTCAACATAAACACATGTTATTTTATTATTGTAAGCTAAAGGGATTGAAAATGATTCTGAAATGCTTCAACTCTCTCAAGACTTCCATAAGTGATGGAGGAAAAATTGATTTGATTCCTGCATGAATATCTTTAATTTAACCCTATCAAGACTTAAAAGTATTTTATTTTATGTTGAACCCTTTCAACGCTGTGCACATATATGTATTTTCTGGTTCCTTGGAAAAAATGTATCCGATTCCTGTATGAATATCTTTAATTCATCCCTCTCATAACTTCAATGTGTTTTCCAAAGATTTTATTTCATGTTGAACCCTTTCAGTGCTGTGCACATATATGTTTTTTCTGGTTCCTTGGAAAAAAATTGATCTGATTCCTGAATGAATATCTTTAATTTAACCCACACATGACTTCAGTGTGTTTCCCAAAGATTTTATTTCATGTTGAACCCTTTCAATGCAGTGCACATGGTTTTTTCTGGTTTCTTGGAAACATCTGATTCCTGTATGAATGTCTTTAATTTAACCCTCTCAAGAATTCAATGTGGTTTTTAGAGATTTTATTGATGCCTTAATCAAACCTTTTCAATACTGTGCACATATACTCTCCCAAAAAAGAAAGTGTGCATGCTAAGAAATAACACCAAAAAAAGGTATATATCATTTTCATTCATGGAAATTTTATTCAATCACAGATGAATCAATTTGTGATCAACACGAGAAATTTCATTATGCTACGACGAATACTCTTGGTGCCATGGTGAGTCAAAGACACTAGTCAAAGACACTAAGGGTCCAACACAAAAGTCACACACTCAGTATCTGGTATGACCTCTGTCTGCATCGACTACTGCTGTGCATCTATGCCTCATGGAAGCGAACAAGTTAGCATGGAAGTGTTGTGGGATGTTGTTCCATATTCTGATAAGCTGTCAGTGGAGTTCCACAAGCGTTGACGGGGCATGGGGAAGCCGGTGTAGCTGACGTTTCATTTCGTCCCATACGTGCTCAATGGGTGAGATATCGGGCGAATTTGCGGGCCAGGGAAGAACATCCACTTGTTGCTGCAGATACTGTTGAACAACATGAGCTGCGTGGGGTCGGGCGTTGTCCTGCTGTAGAATGACGCCGGGGCCGTGACGTTACAGAAATGGGACAAAAACAGGTGTAAGCACTTCATCACGATATCTGGCTGCATTGAGATTGCCATCAATAATGACCAGCTCAGTTCTGTTATGGGCAGTGATGCCACCCCACACCATGAGAGACCCTCCCCCATAACGGTTTCGCTCCACGACACATGGATCTGTGTAGCGTTCGTTTCGACGTCTGTACACTCTCTGGCGGCCATCTGATGATGAAAGATGGAAACGACATTCATCTGTGAATAAAACACGTCGCCACCAGTGTAAGGGATGCCTGAGAGGTTGTCTACACCACTGCAGTCGAGCACGACGATGACGTAACGTCAAAATCGGACGAATTGCAGGTCTTCGAGGACGTAAGCCGTATTCTCTCAGCCAGTTGATTACTGTTTGAGGATGTATCCGTCTCAGGTTAGGGATGTTCCTGGCTGTCGTCGTTGCTGTTTGTTGCCGGTTCCAGAGATGGACGACATGGATATACCGATCTTGTGCAGGGGTGGTAATTCGGGGTCTCCCGGAGCGGGGTCGGTCTCGAACGTCATCATGTTGTGCATGTCAATGGACTAGCCTGTCTACAGTGTTACAGTTGGCAGTTCAAATGCTGGGCAACCTCTCTGTGTGCTCTGCCAGCTCTAATCATACCCAGGGCAAGGAGATGTTGATTCATTGTCAATCTTGGCATGCTAATGTGGAGTCGTTTTAACAGCAGCGCAAGTTTCAATGTGAACGATAGGAAGGCCTTACTTTAGTGTTTAAATACACAAGGATTCACACTGCTGCATGAATTTTCAGTCTCTCCACGTGCAAAACATGCCTTTTCACAAACGTGCAGCACGTCATTTAACGTTAATGCAATTTTAACAGGGAAAGCTGTTTTTGTGTTCAATATAACTTATTCATGAACAGGTTAACACTCTTTACACCTACGAAATTATTTTTTTGGAGTTTGATCAATTTCTGCAATGCACACTTTCTTTTTTGGGCGAGTATATATGTTTTTTCTGGTTTCTTGGAAAAAAAATGATCTGATTCCTGTATGAATACCTTTAATTTAACCCTCTCATGACTTCAGTGTGTTTTCCAAAGATTTTATTTCATGTTGAACCCTTTCAACGCTGTGCACATGTTTTTTTTCTGGTTTCTTGGAAACATCTGATTCCTGTGTGAATGTCTTTAATTTAACCCTATCAAGATCCCAACGGGAATCCCGGGAAGTGAAGTAGTGGCTGTTCACTGTGGTAAACAGGCTCTGGTTTACTGGTAAAATAGGACCCAGTCACCAGTGCTTGGGAGGTGTAAACCCTCTCTAAAATGGGCAACATGGCTTATTAACACTCACCCCTGGCCTTGAGTTGATACTCATATTGTGGTCATGATTAGCATTGTGCAAAAATATGTGATCTTAAACACTAACAAATAAATAAATAACCCTATCAAGACTTCAATGTGGGTTCCAAAGATTTTATTTCATGTACTACTGTTAACGAAAACCTATTTCTGATTTCTTCAAAAATATTTTACCCCCCAAAATAAGCCTCCATAAATTCTCTTTCGGTTTTGTTTATTTTTGATGCTTTAACCATTTTCACTCGGACTTGAATTTATTGGTGGCAGTAAAATTCTGTTTCTCTAGTTTGAAATTTTGGGCCAAATTCATTCATTTATGGCACAGACCATCTTTGGAGTAAACCTTTTCTCCTTTGTTCAAATGAAGCTGCTGCCATCTTCAGGCTGGTGCTGCTACACAGCAGCCATGACTAGATTTGATAAAAAATGTCTTGATAATACTCAGCGGGTTAAGAGTTAATCACAAAAGTTTGTTCAAAGCTAAATGAAACTACCAACGTATAGTCTCAAAAATTGTCTAAATGGGCTTTGAAAATGGTTTGAAAGGATTTTGAAAGTCCTTCAATTAAACTCAACCTTGGGGCAATGAGCCCTGAAAGCAGACAGGGAATTTCAACTGGATCCCAACTGAGTCATCAGATTGAAATTCTCTGCCTGCCTTCCTGTCTTCAGCACTGTTGAAAATCATCTGCTGAAAAAGAAATACAACACGACACCTCAGATGCAATTCTTATTTGTTTTCCTTTGTACTTTCTTGAATGAATTCCCATTATTTTATTTATGGAATCTCAACCCATTGGTATAAGTGTGTGGCATTCAAATAATGACCTGATCAAGAAAAAGTCTGCTTTTGTGATTACATTACTGTAATATTTACGAAGTACAATATTTTTGTTCTTGCCTGGCTGCTGATGTACACTAATTTTAGGCCTCACCCAAGAAAGCTGAAGACAAGTAGCCCAGCACTTGACAGTAAAGTTGAACGCTGTTAACCCTTTGCCCAATGAATCTGCAGAATCCACCCGCATAATTTACCAATTGAGCAGTTGAAAAGAAAACAATTTTTTCAACAAAATGCTCTTTGAGCTCGTTCCAATAGGGGGTCACATGATATGGTTTTGTTGAAATTTTTTGAATATGAGAGAAAAAATAATCAAAATAACAAATTTTGATATTGTGTGCATTGGGTAAAGGATTAACTGAAAATGCATTTCTCCAGAAATGAATATTCAACAGGAATATTCAATTAACCAGAATTTCATCTTTTTTCCTCCTTTCTGGTGACAAATTAAATATCGAGTCTTTCATATCTTGTTTCACATTTGATTATACTGGGAGTACTGAGGATAAAAATGGTCTTGAGACTTTGGGAATTCAGAATGCTTTTTATTGAGTTAATCCTTTACCAAAGGAATCTGCAGCATTCGCCCGCATAATGTACAAAATGAGCAGTTTTTAAATAATTCAAACAAAACCATATCATGTGACCCCCTCATTTGATAAAATAGAAAAAAATATTTAAAATAATAAATTTTGATATTGTGTGGATTGGGATACAGGGTCACTAGAGTTTTACTGTAACCTCCATGATTAAATTCATTCTAAAGGAATGTTAGGTAGTGAGGTGGCTTAGTGGTTACGGCATTGAACTTCAAAACAAGAGGTCCATGGTTTTATCCCTGCCAGGGGTTACTGCATTGTGTCCTTGGGCAAGGCACTTAATCCCCACGGGCCATCATGGGGGCACTGTCTACTAAGGCATACTGCATGCCGATGGTGCACCTGTCTTCAACCAGTGCTAACCCTGCTTGTGTTAGTTAGTACATTAGGGGGTCTGACAGTTGTGTGCCATTGCTCGTTGGTTCTCACGCTACTCTGGCTTTCTCCACCCGTAAAAACTGTCCAACATGAGGTGGCCCTGGCCGTCAAAAGTGTCATTAAACTCCAATAAATAAATAAATAAATAAAGGAATAGTAAATGGTTTTGTGTTTAAAAACAGGAATGTGATTTATCCATAAATTTATGAGAATCTGTAAAATTTGTGCAGAAAATCAAGACCTGAAATTTGTGCAGTGCAACTGAGTTTCCTTTGACATGAGGTACCCCAGCTATTGAATCACAACGAAATAAACTGTCATGATTGTAAATGTTAGAAAATTTGTCTCTTGGTTACTGAGTTTCAGTCTCAATTTGTTGGCTCCTCAAAGCATTGATGTGGATCAGTGTTCTTCATAATTGAAATTATTGTTTACAAGTTGCACTCAGTTGGAGAATTGGAAAGCAATATGAGAGAATAAATGAAAGAAGTAAATGAATATATATTGTTGAGTTTCTATTTCACTCACCTGACTGAAAGTCATCGTGAGCTGTTGCAATCAATTGGTGCCCATAGTCTTTTGCCCATTAGCATATTCGACTTTAGAACCACTTTCCCAAATCCAAGCAAACAGTGCACAAATAATCTTTGGAGAACACCCTCCCAAATTGTGTTCAGTAGAAATGGCTAACTAAGTTCAATGGATTGGTGAAGTCCCTAAAAGGCAATCCAGATTAAAAATCCTTCCTGTTCTTGCCGAGTGGGTAGAGGGTTTTAAGAGTAAAGATCCACTGGATCTCCCTATGGTGACGAAACTCATTACTGGAGTTGTTGTCTGGGTCCGAGCTGAGGACCTGTATTATTCTGCAGCGTAAAGCACTTGGTTTGTGGTTACTTTGATTGAAGTGAAGAGCAAAAGGCAACAGTTTTGGGAAGTGTTCGAGCATGTTCTCTGTAAGTCTCTGGAAATCACAAATCATCATTAATTCATCATAGTTGGCTGTAAGGTGTGCCTGGGATTAATTTTCTTGGGTGGCAAAAGTCACATCTGATATAGGCATGTGTCCGTAGGTTTGACATACAGGTCTGTTAAAAATGTGTTGCCTAGTTTCTTAACTGTGACATCCAAGAAGCCAACAGTTGTTGTTGAATAGTTTGCCATGAATTTAATTGTTGGGTGGTAGTCATTGCAGAACTTTATAAAAGTCTTTCAGTGTATCTTCCCCATGAGTCCATATCAGGAAGATATTGTCAATGTATCATAAATAAACTTCAGGTTTCAAGGTGGCTACTTCGAGTAATTTGGTTTCCAGCTCACCCATGAAGATGTTTGAATAACTAGGGGCTAACTTTGTGCCTATAGCAGTGCCCCTTATTTGAAGAAACTGTTCATCATTAAATAGAAAATTGTTGCAGTATAAGACTAGTTTGAGAAATATGAGCAAGCCACTGTGGCTGATTTGCCATTGAGGTTTGTTTTCTGATAATGGGGAGATCCAGTGGATCTTCACTCTTAAAAATGCCCAACCCAATCGGCATGAATGAAAGGATTTTTAATCTGGATTGCTTTTTAATTTTTCTTCTACTTTCTGTTTGTTACATCGTGATAAGATAAGAAAGGGACAGAGAAGCCACTAGGCTCACCTGCAAGCTTCAGGTATAGCATCTGACTGTTGTAAGATAAGAGGAGCACCAGTGGCCCATCTTGCTGTGCAGCCAAGCGCCTCTTGAGGGCGCCTTCGGTAGTGTGGTGTATTATATAAGTTTGTTCATGGCTGGGCCACATGCATGGCTGGGCCACATAGAGGTATGTCCATTGTCGTGCATGACAGTAACCACCCCCCCCCCCCCCCCCAATTCTACATAGAAATGGGATGGGGGTGGGTGTATGTGTGGTCCATAGGTAAAGTCCTATGCTTATAAATGGGTGGGGTGCCCATGGATACTACTTCATAAGAGACACCAGCGGTGAATATTAATGTGTGGTCCCCATAGACGGATCTAAGGTCAGCCCCTGAGGGCTGACGGTCCAGGGCTTAGAATGAGATTAATGCCGCCCTGTGTTGTGCTGGGTGTGGGCCTTTCATGCGGTAGAGGCCTATGTGATAAGTATCCTCATTGGATTATGAAGGAACTGGATGTCTTCAGTGAGGAAAGATCCGGTGGTCGACATTGGTATAAATTTAAGTCCCTTGCCCAGTACAATTTTCACATGTGTACTGAGGGCGTAAGTTGACAGATTGGTAATATGCTAGCCTTGTCAGCCAGTGCAGCGAGGTGAGGCCATTGTTTCATTTGTCGCCGTGTGTCCCATCTCTGTGTGCGTAGAGTGGCTCGTGAGCTAGCTTCTTGACGGCGCTGAGGTGAACAGCGGGTTTTTGAGGAATGAGCTCCACTGTTCGATATTGATAAGAAAGGGACACAGTAGCCACTAGGCTCGCCCGCAAGCTTCAGTTATGGCATCTGACTGGTGTAAGATAAGAGGGGCACCGGTGGCCCATATTGCTCTACAGCAAAGTGCCTCTGAGGGTGCCCAAGGCACTGTGGTGAATTAGACCAACGGTCAGTGGATTCTATCAGTTCATTCGTGGCTGGGCCACATTGAGGTATGTCCATTGTCCTGCATAACAGTACGCTCCCAATTCTAAATATAAGTGGATGGTGGGGGAGGGGGGGGGGGGGGTATTTCTGGTCCATAGGTAATGTCCTATGCTTATAAATGAGAGGGGTGCCCATGGATACTACTTCATAAGAGACACTGGCGATGAATGTTAATGCGTGATCACCATAGACGGATCTAAGGTCAGCCCCCGAGGGCCGACAGTCCCGGGCTCAGAATAAGATTAATGCTGCCCTGCGTTGTGCAGGAGTGGAGGCCTTCATATAGTGGAGGCCTATGTGGTAAGTATCCTTGTTAGATTGTTATGTAGGTGAGCGGTTTTTAAAAGGACTCAACCCCGGTCGGGGTTTATAGGTTGGACCTATGCTCCTTCTGGCAAAGTTCATGGCAAAGGCCCATATTAAAGAAAAAGTCCATTATGAAGCAGTTGTATGTCTTCTTTGAGGAAGGACCTGGAAGGTCTTTGAGGCGTTGGTATAAACTTTAACCTCTTACCCAGTACCATCTTCTCATGTGTATTGAGGGTGTAAGTCGATTGGTAATATGTTTGCTAGCCTTGTCTGCCGGTGAGGTGAGAGTGTTGTTCCATTTGACGTCATGTATGCTGCCTACAGGTGCGTTTGACGTGTCAGACTACTTGTTTGTTAGTCTGCAGCAGTGCCGGGATAGACAGCGGATTGTGGAAGAGTGAGCTTCGCTGGTAGGAGCACAATGGCCTAGTCATGTTTGTTTAGTATCGACTATCCTGGTTGGGTTCCATAATATGCCCTTTCTGGTACATTTATGGGCAAACTCGGTGAAGGCAGAAGTGAAAATTTGCGTTTTGCCCAGATTGGTGTTACGCACACATGGCTGGGCCATGGTTTGTGGATGTGGGGAAGAGCCATCCAGCCTCGCAGCAAGTGCAGGTGAGGGGCCTGCGTCCGAAGCGTTAGGTTCAGAGGAAGGGGACAAGGGTCCCTACTCATCCGACTTAATATAGAACCTTATGCTCTCTGATGAGGTATTGGTATGACAACTGATGGTTCCAATTGTGGAACCGGTGTCGTGCTCCGATGACGAGATATAGAGGTTCGAGTCGGACACAAAGGAACAGGTATGGTCCCTAGGACCAACATGAGTGGAATTGTCAGTGGGTAGAGTGGTGTTCAGTGGCTCGGGGCTTGCTGATTCAGTGATGATTAATACAGGCTGTATATCCATGGTAGTACAGGCAGTGGCATTGGTATCGCTATTGGACTTGTAGTCAATATTCAGGTCGAGAGGCCAATCTTCCTCCGGCATAGTGACCTGTGACCATGGTAGTGGGCTACTACACGGGGTCATAAGTGTACTGAGTACAGCAGAGGTGGAGGTGGCCGAAGGTAGGCAAGGTTTAGGAACTGCTTTTGTTGTGGTAGCCACGTGTGTCGTACTATGTCCTGTCATGTGTTTGACAGAGGTGGCAGCCTTAAAAAGAGCCTCAGACGCCCTGCACTGCCCCGAGGCATTGTACCCAGGGGAAGAATGTTGGTCATTCCTAACTTCCGATGCTTGGGAGCACTCAGAAGTGAATCAGTGGAGGTGTGGTGAGTGTCCATTCATAAAATTGCTTGGTGAGTGTGCTTTGGGAGACGTGTCCCTGATTGATCAGACGAATGTCCACACGGTGAGTGGATTGTGGTCCCCTTGTGTTCCAGGGTCTCTTTATAATGCTGGACATTGGTTAGCTGATATTTGGTGAGGTCAATGCTGGAAAAGCCTGCTATGGAGTTATTGAAGAGCTCAAGAAAGGCAGGCTGGTCCTGCTCAATGATATTAGGAAGTGGGTTATGGAGGTATTCAGATATCTCGACTTCTAGGTCTGAGATACACTTCCCGTATTGTGTCTGTGGAAGTTGTGTCAAACTGTATGGTTTGGCGAGCTAGCTCAACGATGTCCGACTATATGTCATCCTCAAATTTGAGCACGCCGTTGACAGTGTGGCGTAGATCTATATTTATGGTATTGAGAAGATCTGCTGGCACGATATTTCGTGAGTTGCATTGTTGGTAAATGCAGTGTTTGTGGTGTGTATCAGCTTCCCGAAACATGAGCCTCCGAGTATTATTGAGTTGTAGTCGGAGCTTACGGTGCATTTCAGGGTGTAACAACTCCATTGTGGAGGTGAAGTAGAAAAATTGATAGATGAGGTGGACCTCTATTGGTATTTGTCCGAAATTAACTTCCGCAAAGTGTAACCAAGGTTTCGGCCTATACGGCCTTATCAAACAAACAAATACAGAGATCTGTTGTATTTCAGTGGTACCGTTACAAAACCAACCCCAGGTGGGTGGAAGTCTCTTCGGTTATCCGAAGTATGAACCTGTTGGTCAGGATTAATAGTGATAGCGACTTAGGTAAGGCAGCTGTGAGTGTGAAAGTCGGGAATAGTCACGAAGTATGAACCTGTTGGTCAGGATTAATAGTGATAGCGACTTAGGTAAGGCAGCTGTGAGTGTGAAAGTCGGGAATAGTCACGACTTTAATATAGTGATTGACTGAGAACCATGAAAACACCATGGAAAGCTGTAGCTTTGGTAGCCAGCTGTGTGCCAGAGGTCCATTGGCTGGAACTTTGCCTGTGCTTGTTATGCTTTCAAACAAATTTGCAATTATTGTCTGGGTGGAATCTCCACTCTGTGGGTGATTTTGTGATAATACACTTTCCACTTAATGTACTTGTTTTGATAAAACCATTGTTCAGTGAGTGACTGAATTGAAAACAATATGGTTATTTATCTCAAAATTTTAATGAAATGAAAGTGTCAACAACAACACTGCTCAACTTGTCCAAGAAGGGACTGAACAAAATAAAAGATCCAGTAATGCCAAGTCATTCACTAAAGTTTCTACAGAAAAGACATCACACCAAAACCGCATATGAAATCAGAAAAAAAAATCAGGTAAGGGATGGGACCTGTTGGGTGTACAAATGGAACTGTTGACAATTTATATGTGAAATCCAAGATGGCTGGCGGTGGCTATCGTTTTCAACGAAATGCAGAATAATTTGATAACTACCATCTAGACATCATACCAAAGTTACATATAAAATTTGAAAAAGATTGGGTGAGAGGTGCAGCCTGAAGGGTCTGCTAATGTTATTGTTGACAATTTATATCCCATATCCAAGATGGCCACTGCCGGCTATGTTTTTCAACAAAATTCAGAAAAATTCAAATAGCTCCCATCAAGACATCACACCAAAGCTATGTATGAAATTTCGAAAAAGATGGGGTGAGGGATGTGGCCTGTAGGGTGTACTAATGGAATTGTTGACAATTTATATGCCAAATCCAAGATGGCCACTGGTGGCCATGTTTTTCAACAAAATTCAGAAAAATTTGATAGCTTCCATCCAGACATCACATCAAAACTAAGTATGGAATTTGAAAAAGACAGATGAGAGATGCGGCCTGTTGGGTGTGCCAATGGAATTGTTGACAATTGATATCCAAATCCAAGATGGCTGCTGGCAGCCATGTTTTCCAACAAAATTCAGAAATATTAGATAGCTCCCATCTAGACATCACACCAAACATATGGAATTTGAAAAATATCGGGTGAGAGATGCAGCCAGCATGCCCGGGCATGCTAATGGAATTGTTGACAATTTATATGTCAAATTTAGATAAGGTGGTCGCTGGCGGCCATGTTTTTCAACAAAATTTGGAAAAATTTGATAGCTCCCATCTTGACATTGCCCCAAAGCCATATGAAATTTGGGACTGATCGGGTGAGAGCTGCGGCCTGTATGGTGTGCTAAAGGAATTGTTGGACAATTTATATCCAAATCCATGATGCCTGCTGACAGCCATGTTTTTCAACAAAATTCAGAAAAATGCGATAGCTCCCATCTAGACATCACATCAAAGCCACATATGAAACTTGAAAAAGATCGGGTGAGAGATGTGGCCTGCAAGGTGTGCTAATGAAATTGTCGACAATTTATATGCCAAGTCGAAGATGTCTGCTGGCCACCATGTTTTTCAACAAAATTCATAAATTTTTGATAGCTCCCATCTTGACATTACCCCAAAGCTACATATAAAATATGGGACTTTGTCAAGTTAAGTTAAAAACAAGAGGCCTCTCTTCCTATATAGCTCTGCTTTGGCCACATTTTTACAAATATAAGACAAAAAGAATATAAGAGAAGTAGTTACCTTGAAATCTTATTAATTATGACCAGACTTGGATCAAAGTCATAACAAACCTTTGTGTCATGAGCATGAATAAGATCTGTCAATCAAACATTGTGCAACCCGGACAAGAACAGTATTAAACAATCTTAAGTGTTACTGCTTGTGACCTTGACTTTGATATGAAAATGGGTCCAAGTCTGGCCACAAGGTTAGGTTATGGGTAACAATTTTGTGAAGGAAAAGCATGATCTGTCACATAGATTCAATCATATAGACCAAACAAGGGAAGTATAACATTATCAAAGTTTTGTTGTTGTTACCTTGACCTTGATATGACCTTGGATCAAAGTCGTGACACGCCTTTTGAGTCATGAGCAATAATTGTACCAAGTATGAATAAGAGCTGTCAATCAAACCAAGTTATGATGACTGAATAAAAGTGGCAGTGAAATGTAAAAGTTTTTTCTGTCACCTATTTATTTATTGGTATTTTAAGTCACATATTTCTGCAGAATGGCTGATCATGACCACATGGAGATAAAGTAAAGTCCAGCCAATCCTTTATAACCATGTTGTCCAGTTTAGAGGACTTTCACCCCAAGCATTGGTAACTGGGTCCTTATTTATTTATTTATTGGGGTTTAATGACACTTTTGGCAACCAGGGTCACCTCATGTCTGAGACTGGGTCTTATTTTACCAGTGATACAGAGCTTGTTTTCCTCAGTAAGAAGCACTGCTTCACTTTCCATGGTTCTCAAGGGGGCTGTCACCTTAACATAGGGCCGTTGATCGTCCTTGAGGGGCACATACCATATTATAATTTGCGACTCACTGTCTTTGATAATACCCACTGTTATAAAGTTTTATCAAATAATAGTCAGTGGTTAAGAAGTTATGGCCCGAATAAACAAAATGTTGACGACAGACTGACAAATCATTATCAGAACAGCTTTTCTGACACTTGTCATGCAAAGCTGAAAATTGCTGTCAGTTGTGTCATAGTGTACTGTGGAGGGAATCAAAAAATAAAACAATAACAACTCCGACAATTTTCATCAGATAAGGGTGGTCATCAAACTTGAGGTAGACATTGTTCTCAGAGATGTACACCAAAATAAATTGATATTTGGTAACTAATCTTATTCCATAAGGTTCCGCTCCACAGTTTTCCAGGCTTTTTCAAATATGACATGCCATACACTCTCTTCAAATGCAAATATTCTGTAGCTTAGTTATCTAACTCATAACATGTAGTACATTTCCCAAATCCACAAAAAACATATCACACTATCTGACTAAGTAGAAATAAACAATCTGAATATGGGTGGAATTATTTGTTGTCAAAGGCAAGACTTCAACCTGAAAAATTGCCTGAAAAAATACCGAAACCAGTCATTTTCAGCCACCTAGCAGCCTCAAAAGCAGAATTTTCCCACCAACCCCACCCCTGGAACAGAGTATCCCCTGTTTCTAAAATGCCAAAAGAAATTATATGTTTCCGTCTCATTTTTTAGTTACCTGTCTGGTAACAAACCTGTGTAAAAATTACATTTTGAAAAATAGCCAATTTTTCGAAGCCACTGTTTCCCATAATTCATCTGGTAATTTACCCCTATGTATCAGAATCCAACTTTGGGACCAAAACTTCAAATTCTCTTGTCCAACAAAAAGCCTAATGTAATCATATATCTGATACTAAAAATATATCTCAATTTTACATGGCCTTAGTTTCAACATATGCCCTATGTTTAGAATTTCACCCATGTGCAATAGTGCGAAACTGTGGAGCGGAACCTAAACAAGCATTACACAATATTTTTTAACAAAGGGCAATAACTCTCATAATATTCATCGGATATCTCTGGTCATCGAACTTGATGTAGACATTGTTGGCTATAGAGACATATACCGAAAAGAATTGAAATCTGGTTTTTATTGTTAAAGTTTTGCCATAAACGAGCATTACAATATATTTTTTATTGAACAAAGGGCAATAACTGCCATAATTTTCATCGGATATCACTGGTCATCGCACTTGACATAGACATGTTGAACTAGAACTATCACTGAAGGTGATTAATACCCCCGCTTTGGGTTTTTAGAGGAATGCACTTCTGATCATGTAGGCGAAGGCCATAAGGAAATGTATACATAAAGATCATTTTTTGTTGTTGAAATTTGTATTTGCATGTGGCCTTCCACAGAACAGCACTGAATACTTAAAAAGCCCACACATATATGGTTTACATTTGGAAAAACACATTTACAATGTGCAACATGTATTCAAAATCGGTTCATTAATGTAGGAGGAGTTGCACACACAAGAATCCCATTTGAAAACCCATAATAAATCAAAGTTAAAGGGAGATAACCTGGTTAAAATTGTCGCAGATCAAAAATTTGGGAATATGCGTATGTTCACTTAGTTGTGATAATGTTTGAAAGGTTTCGTCAAAATTGATTGATAAATGTAGGAGGAGTTGCACGCACAAGAATTTCATGTAGAAACCCATAATAAATCTAAGTTAAAGGGAGATAACCTAGTTAAAATTGCCACAGCTCAAAAATTTTGGAATATGCGCATGTTCACTTAGTAGTGATGATGTCTGTAAACTTTCGTCCAAATTGATTGATAAATGTAGGAGGAGTTGCGCACACAAGAATTTCATGCAGAAACCCTTAAATCAAAGTTCAAGAGAGATAACCTGGTTAAAATTGTCGCAGATCAAAAAGTTTGGAATATGCACATGTTCACTTAGTAGAGATGATGTTTGAAAGGTTTCATCAAAATCGGTTCATTAATGTAGGAGGAGTTGCGCACATAAAAATTTGTTCGAACGGAAAGACATAATAAATCTAAGTCAAAGGGAGATAACCTGGTTAAAATTGTCGCAGATCAAAAATCTTGGAATATGCGCATGTTCACTTAGTAGTGATGATGTCTGAAAAGTTTTGTCCAAATTGATTGATAAATGTAGGAGGAGTTGCACGCACAAGAATTTCATGTAGAAACCCATAATAAATCTAAGTTAAAGGGAGATAACCTAGTTAAAATTGCCACAGCTCAAAAATTTTGGAATATGCGCATGTTCACTTAGTAGTGATGATGTCTGTAAACTTTCGTCCAAATTGATTGATAAATGTAGGAGGAGTTGCGCACACAAGAATTTCATGCAGAAACCCATATTAAATCAAAGTTCAAGAGAGATAACCTGGTTAAAATTGTCGCAGATCAAAAAGTTTGGAATATGCACATGTTCACTTAGTAGAGATGATGTTTGAAAGGTTTCATCAAAATCGGTTCATTAATGTAGGAGGAGTTGTGCACACAAGAATTTGTTCGAACGGAAAGACATAATAAATCTAAGTCAAAGGGAGAAAACCTGGTTAAAATTGTCGCAGATCAAAAATCTTGGAATATGCGCATGTTCACTTAGTAGTGATGATGTCTGAAAAGTTTTGTCCAAATTGATTGATAAATGTAGGAGGAGTTGCACACACAAGAATTTCGGAAAGACGTACGGACGGACGGACGGACGTACAGGGCGATTCCTATATAGCCCCCACTTCTTCGAAGCGGGGGTATAAAAAGAGACATATACCAAAAAGAATTGAAATTCTATTGTTCAAGTTATGCCATAAACAAAGTTCGGACAGGCAGTCAGACAGATGGCCAAACGGACAGAGCTCTTCGCTATATCCCACCCTCGTGGTGGGGATAAAAAATCTTCTACAGAACCACTGATCACATACAGCATCCATAGGGGGTCAGACACCAATTTGTTAAAATTAAGCCTCTTGGTTCATATTTGGGCTCAATACAGGAGCCCAAATTTTAACTTGGTTCAATAAGAGTTCTCTTTCAAGAATCTTCTTCAGAACCACCAGTCAGAATCTTTTAATATCTGGTATACAACATCATTACAGGGGTCAGGTTCATGTTTGTTCAAGTCCCCCAAGTTAATATTTGGGCTCTCTATGGGGCCTGAATTTTAACTTAGTGCAATATGAGGAATAATCTTTAATGAAAATGTCAATGACACTGCAGCTTAACTTGACTGTGTGTAGTGTTTGATGAAAAGAATTATGTTCGATGATTTTGAAATAAGACAAGAATTGAGAATATGTTAATTTCTGTTTCCAATAAGAATAATTTGAGGTGAAGACTGTACAAAAGAATTGAGGCCTGGGTTAATGTGGCCCTCGAGTTAATGTATGTCAACCAAAGTTACCAAGTTACAGTAAAATCATTCCAAAACGAGTCATCCTACCATGTTACAATGAAATCCCTTCATATTTATTTATTTGGGTTTAATGAAACTTTCGTCAGCCAGTCACCTTGTGTCTGACAGTTTAACAGGTGGAGGAAGCTAGAGTACCCAGAGACCACCACCGAGCAACAGCCAGGCTCCCCAACATACTAACTCCACACAAGCAGGGTTAGCATTGGCTGAAGACAAGTGCACCATTGATGTGCAGTATGTCTTAGTACACAATGTGCCACAGTGCCCCCCCCCCTCCTCCCCATGGGCAATGGGGGGGGGGGGAAGTGTCTTGTCCAAGGACACAATGCGGTTGCCACAGGTGAGATTCAAACCAAGGACCTCTCGGCTTGCAGCTTGCACCTCTACCTATTAAGTCACCGCGACCCCATAAAACCCTCAATAAATATAACTTGTAGACTTTGCTAAAGGAAGCTAGGTTATGTGATGGTTCGGTGGTCATGGGTGAGTCGATTATGACCAAAATAGGAGTCTCATCTAGATATCATACCAAGTTATCCTACCAAGTTACAATGAAATCCCTTCATAAAAACCTGTAGACAGTGCTAAAGGAATCCAGGTCACATGACAGTAAAGGCTCAACGAACCGTGACCAAAATAGGTTTGTCTCATCTAGACATCAGAGTTATCCTTCCAGGTTACAAAGAAATCGCTTCATAAATGTGAACTCTAGATTGTGCTAAACAAATCTAGGTCACATGCCTGTGCGGCCACCATGGTTGACCGATCACGGCCAATATACGACATTCTCATGTAGACATTATACTGAGTCATCCTACAAATTTGCAATTTCTTCATAAATGCAAGCAAAAGACTGTGCTAAAGGAATCTAGGCAACATGCTTCTGCAGCAGTGTCAGTTGACTGAACCCGACCAAAATAGGACTCCTCAAGACATGAAACAGTCATCCTACGAAGTTACAATAAAATCCCTTCATAAATGTGACCTGTATACTGTACGAAAGGTCTTAGGGCCTGCGCAGCCATTATGCTTGACCAATCGTGACCAAAAGGCAAAGTTCTTATCTAGACCGTATACTGAGTCATCCTACCAAGTTACAATGAAATCCCTTCATAAATATGACCTGTAGACTTTGCTAAAGACTCTCAGGTTTCTGGCATGGTTGACCGATCGCAACCAAATGGGAACGTTCTCATCTAGACATTATATGTAGTCATTCTACCGAGTTACAATGAAATCCCTTCATAAATTCGACTTGCAGACTGAGCAAAAGGTTTTGGGGCTTCAGGCTCGCGTAACCATCATGGTTGAGCGATCACGAACCTGCATAGGAAATTTCGTAATGATCAGACAAGAACTACAGGGTGTAGTGTGTGCAAAATAAAATGTGAACAGACTCACAGACTTCTGCACCCGTGATGGCTGTAGCTTATCTTGACTTTGTCAAGTTAAGCTAAAAACCTTTTTTTCAGATCCACCAGTCAGAATCTTTTTGAAATTTGGTGTGCAGCATTTCTAGGGAGGTGAGGTGTAAGTTTGTTCAAACTAAGTCCCTACATTAATAATTGGGCTTCCTACTTGAGCCCCAATTTTTAACTTCGCCCAATAAGAGATATAATCTTTAAAACTCTTCTCCAGAACCACCAGTCTTCATCTTTTAACATGAGGTATACAGAATCCTTCCGATGGTCAGATTCAAGTTTGTTCAAAACAAACTTATTGGTTAATAATAGGGATATAAACTTTAAAAACCTTCGTCTGATCAACCAGTTAGAATTTTTTTACACGGGTCAGATTAAAGTTTGTTCAAATAAAGTCCCTCGATTAGTATTTGGGCTCTCAATAGGAGCCTGAATTTGAACTTGGTTCAATATGAGGAATATTCTTTAAAAAGCTTCTCAAGATCCCCCAATCAGAATCTTTTGATATGTGGTATGTTGGGACAGTAAGATTCTAGTTTGTTCACATCAAGTCCCTGGGTTAATATTTTGGCTTCCAGTTGAAGCCTGAATTTTAACTTTGTCCAACATGAGGTATAATCTTTAGAACTCTTTTTCTCCAGAACCTCTAGTCTGAATCTTTTAATATAAGGTACTCAAAATCCTTACGGTGGTCGGATTCAAGTTTGTTCCATACAAACCTATTGGTTAATAGTTGGGCTCTCTCTGAGAGTTGCAAAATGACAACACAAGGATTAAATTTTCATACATTTTTTTATTTAATCTTTATTTTTTCAACAGATACACTTTTAATAGTTTGCATATAATTATCAACCAAATATCAAAATTAATTATATTCAAACAAGACCATAAAATTGTAAAGGTTATAGCAGCAGATTTATTTCAAAAGGAATTTGCTTCAGTACAAATGGTTGCGGGGATATGCCATTCTCATTTCTTCTGCCAATTTGTAACCTACATTGCCTACCCATGTTAATATTGTAAACAAGGCAGATAAGTGCCAGTACAGTGGAACCTTGATTAAATAATCTGTTTTTCCAATGGAAAACATGCATTTAACAGCAATATTTAATTAACCAGTTTTGGGTCAGGTCATGTTATTACACACCTGTTCTATGAAATCCACATCTTCAGCAACACGAAACCATGCGGAAAGTGAAAATCCGTTCCGTGGAAATCGTTGGACTATTTTTACATAGAAGGAAAATTTCACTGGAATTTTCTACAAATCGTGTGCCGCAATTGCAATTTGAATCGCTAGCGGAAGCTAAAAATTGTCCCCTGAGTTCCAATGTGTTCTATGTGCCAGTAGGCACATAAAACGCATTGTAACTCAGGGGACGAAATAGTAACATGGATTCCCCTCGCAAATTTGGTTGGCATTAAAATGTGTTCTTTTTGTTGATAGTTGTCAAAAGAATTGCCGAGTGTCCTTCTAATGTTTTTTATAGACGTGAAGGCATGTAATAAACACAGAATGATATGTGTGTGTGTGAATGGGTTAATCTATATGGCACTTGTGCCATCGCGGAAGGATAAAACTCGAGGCCTGCAGTCTCTCGTTCTATCCTGCGCTGGCACTTGTGCCATATCGATTAACCCATTTCAGTCGTTGTGTATATGTTCTATTGACTGAACATTCGATACATTATTTAATAACAGCTCACAGAACTGTCAAACAAGATTTAACCCTTAAGGGACTGGAGATTTTCTTACATTTTAGCTACACTTTGACTAAATCATGTGGCTTTGCAGTTGTTTCTTTCTATACAGAAAGCCAAGATTTGCGTGGAAATAACTGGCAAGGTACTGGGTGCTACTTGCAAGTTCACCAATAGACTGCATCATGGAGCATGGGTTTTGTTGCTGAAAAGGTGATCAAAGTCGGAATTTGGGCTTTAACTGGTAGAGCAGGTACTTCAGCCTAAATGTGACATATTCTGTGGATGTGCTTCATAATACTTTAGAGAAATTACTTAGTCTATATGGGTTTGCCTTGTTACAATTTGTGGGAGAGTGTCTCTTGGCACTCTCTGATAAATTGTAACAAGGCAAAGACACATGAACAAAATTTAATAACCAAAAAAAACTTAGCACTCTACCAGTTAAGAGTTAAAGTGTAGAGTGCTGAATTAATTTTGGTCATCAAAATTTGCCTAGAGGCACTCTCCCATAAATTGTGACAAGGCAAATCCACACAGACTTAATAATAATTTCACTTCAAAGTTAATACGAAGCACATCCATAGAATATGAAGCCTCTGAATTGCAGCACCTGCACTTCAGAATAAAGCCCAAATATGGGCTTCCAGCACTCTACCAGTTACTGGACTAACTGCTTACAAGGGAAGTACACAGATAAAAGAGTTCTGTAAAGCTGGGGAGTTTTAGGGTTGTGGGTACAGTTTTTTATTAGTACACAATACTTTTCATTGAGCTCCACAACCTGTATGCAAAGGCCAAAGTTGAATTGAAGATATGGTTCAAATGATAAGCATGAAATGATAAGCAACTAACAGGTATTTATCAGGTTTTATTCTAATTTTTGTGAGGTCCACTTCATTAACCTTCATCCAACATGAGCAACAGGCATGGAAAACCAGTTTTTGAATAAAAAGTTCAATTTTTTGCCTCAAATACAGATTATGAGTCCCCCTCATTGGAACTAGCTCATTAAGATTGTACCAATGTTGGGTCATAAGCTGTGTTCTGAGACAAAAAATTAAATTTTTTTTAAAAAATAACTTTTTTTGTAAATGTTTTGGGTAAAGGGTTAAAGGTGTCCTCTTTCACACAATGTGGTTTCACTAACTTTTAGTATTTCTTTATTGGTGTTTAAGGTCACTTTCAGCATCTATGGCTATATTATGTCCACAACATAGGTATTGAAGTTTAGCTAGCAGTTTATACTAATGCTGCCCACTTTAGAGGACTACCATCCCAGGTGTTGGGTTATGAAGTCCTATTTTACCAATAAAGCAGAACTTGTTTACTGCAATAAACAAGCATTGCTCCACTTCCCTGGTTTCTCATGGGGCACAAACTTCAGTACAATAAATGAACTCGATAAATGTTAGTACACCTTGAGTGTTCATAACTTTTACTCGGTTCATATTTTGTCCACCATATCTTCATGTATAAACTTTTTCACCATTCCACTGGTAAAGTTGATGATAGCAGGTAATCTTTTATAACTTACCAATAGCAATTTGATCCGCTTTGAACACTGCTATACTCCCTACAGTTTTTTCTTCAACATCTCAAATTGTAATCAGGTGAATATTGAATAAACTGCATATAAACTGCATGTAATATAATTATTTGAACTTAGGCTATAAAAAAAAGAACCTCTGTTTCTCAGGCCCGCGTGTATGGTCATTTTTGGTGCGCATGCAATCTTTTTATGACACCAAAAAATCTTCAAAAAAATTTGAGATATTGTGCTCATTTCGGTAAATCGAAATCGATGCATTCGTAAATTTTAAATTAACACACTTCAAGCTTTTTCTACATCATACCTTAATAAAGTGGGTGGGTTTTAGCAATATTCACGACAGAAAGTGTTTTATTCTGCAAAAGGTAAGTCATAATGACAACAAGAAGGAAGGTGTCTTTCAGTCTGACAACAAACAGTCACAAAGGGGAATGGTCGATTCGCACCACGTTTGATTCGCACCAACTCTCAGAAAGTCTGCAAAGTCAGGTGCTATGTTGAATGGAACACAGTCTCCTGGCATTTATTTTTTAGTAACATTTGTATTGTAAATGGCCGTCATTGGAAATTTGTGTACTGTTATTTGAAACCGTTACGAGTTTCCCAGTTAATTTAAATAAATGCATTTGAGATGCAAGATAATTGGATAACTAATAGTAACCGTTGCTTGATATAAAAGTAACAGTCATAGTTGAAAATAAATTGCATATAGGCAGGTATGTGCGGTCGAATTGGTTAATAAAAACACGCAAACATTCGTTTTGTATTTCATTTTCAGATTTAAAAAAATATGATTTATGGATGAACTGCCCGTTCAAATGGGTTGTGATAATTTTGAATATAATGGGGAAAAATTGCGATTCACGATTTTATTAGGCAAGTTGTGAAAGGATTTTTTGGGGGGGGGTAAAATAAATCTCTGAAAGTTGGCACTTCGACATTTGATTTGTCCCAGAGACGTTTCAACCCGAGACGTTTCACCCACGAGGCGTTTCGTGACTTTCGTCCTGTATTATAATTTTCACGTTTCACTGAAAAAACAAACATTCAAACCCCACTTCATTTACGACTCAACACCTCTGTGGTGAATAACCAATATATTTGCGAAATTTTGCGTGGTCCACCAGGCGTTTCGGTGGGGGTCAAATTACCACAAACAACCTCTCGGGGAGAAAATAAAAAGAAAAAAAAAAAACCCGCCGCCCGCTTGCTTTTTTGGAAAAAATGGCCTGAGAAACAGACAATCAACTTTGTATGGCCTTATCATTTTACTTTCAAATGGTTTGTGGTAGAATTCACCGTCAGGGCAATATTGAAATGTGCTGAAAATATTAGTTTGTTATTTAGCAGCAGAAAAAAGCTGCTTATATAAAAAAAAAATTGTTGCAATTTATTTGACAATGCCAACAAGCACTCTCCAATAAATTGTAACAAAATAATAATTTATGAATAAAATCTTATTAAACTGAGGCTCATATTGCTGGTAGCATGGCATCTTTAAAAACAAGAGCAATGCTCATTGAGAATTTCGAGTTGTAGAAATTTTTCGTCTGAGAGCAGTGAAAAATCCAAGTCCACCTGCCCATAACTTTGAAATGGTTAATCAAAGGAGCCTCTTAAGTGCAGGTGTACAGGTTCCTATTGTGGTTATTATTTATGCCATGTTTCGGGGTGATCGGTTAAAACATGACAGAAAACCACTGGACAAAAAAAGTTTACAGACTTCAGAGCAGTGAAAATTCCAAGACAATACAGCTATAACTTTGAAAGGGTGCATCCAATTACCCTCCAAACTGCAGGTGTACAGGTTCCGATTGTGGTTATTATTCATTCAGTTTGGAAAAGATCGGTTGCAAGACAACTGAGAAAAGGTCAGTACAAAAAAAAGCTTACGACGGATGGACAAATGGACGGACAGAAATACCCATCACATAATATTTCCCGTTTTACAACGGGCATTAACAAAATACGTACAAATCACCTATTAAACATAATTTAGGACTCCACAAAAAACAAGAAAAATGTTACTAAGGTAACACATGCACCCCCCACCCCCCCCATCCCCCTTGTGACCTTCACCTTGCAGATGCGGCGGAAACTATTATATGCGACACACATTCTGACTGTCCTTATCATTTGTAAAAAGTTTAACATTTGTGATGTGATTCGTTTCTGAGCTGAGACACAAATATTGATGATTTTCAGTGTGACCTTGACCTTACGGACCTGGCTGTGGTGTGTGACACATCCACCCATCGTCCTTTATAATTGAGCGAAGTTAGATGATTGTAGCCCTAATAGTTTTGGAGTCGTGCTTGAGACACGATTTGTGACCCTGAACATATGAAGGTCAACTGTGACCTTCACCTTGCAGATGCGGTTGGAACTATTATAC
This sequence comes from Pictodentalium vernedei, assembly GCA_031216915.1. NCBI lineage: Eukaryota > Metazoa > Mollusca > Scaphopoda > Dentaliida > Dentaliidae > Pictodentalium > Pictodentalium vernedei. The sequence continues at coordinate 319,779,921 of CM062295.1, forward strand.
GCGACACACCTGATTTGTAAAAGAAACGTGACCTTGACCTTACGCACCTGGCTGTGGTGTGTGACACATCCACCCATTGTCCTTTATAATTGAGGAAAGTTAGATGATTGTGGCCCTAATAGTTTTGGAGTTATGCTCGAGACATGATTTGTGACCCTGAACATATGAAGGTCAATTGTGACCTTCACCTTGCAGAAGCAGCGGAAACTATTACACGTGACACACCTTCTGACTGTCCTTAACATTTGTAAAAAGTTTTACAATTGTACTATGATTCGTTTCCGAGTTATGGCTGAGACACGAATATTGACCGATTTTTAGTGTGACCTTGACCTTGAAGGTATGGTGTGTGACACATCCTCCAATGGTCCTTTATAATTGTGTGAAGTTTGATGACTGTGGCCCAAACCATTTTCGAGTTATTGGCTCGGACACACACACACACAGACACACTTCAATCACTATATGCCACCCAACTTAAGTCGGGGGCCATAAAAACAACAACATGAATAGGAGATAACACTTGTTAATATATTTTTGAAAATAACTCAATAATTTCTAATTTTTTCCAAAAAATATTGCTTATGACCCCTCATTGGAATGGGCTCATAATCTACATTTTTTTGACAAATATAGAAAAAATAAAATCGGAATGATTTCTGTGCATGATGGTTTTGGCAGTTACATTAGGTAAAAGATCTGGACAATTCTTGAAAAAAAAAAATTTCACATGCCTTAGCTGCATCAATCGGCAGCAAATACTTTACTCCCTTTATTTGGTGATTAAGGTCACTTTCAGCCTTTATGGCTAAATTATGACCACAGTGTAAGTATGAAGTCCAGCTAACCCAATCATTTATAAATATGTGGCAGGCTTCAGATGACCTCTTCCGAAGGCATTGGGCACCTGTTCCTATTTTATCAGTAAAAGAGAAGTTAATTTCCACAGTAAAAACGTTCACCACCCCAATTCCCAGGGTTCCAATGGGGGCAAGACTGGACTAGAAACCAATACAGAGCAAGCCTATTCTAGTCTTAAAGACATCTTATTATAGCAGGTTAAAGCAAACAGTTTGAAATCAGCCTTCTGGGGTCAAAATGTAACCGGGAGAATATTTTATTGTTATTTATTATTTACTTATTGGTGTTTAAGGTCACATACTTATGCACAATGGCTAATTGTGACCATGACAGTTTTCCGGGTGGAGTTAGCCAGAGAGAACCACAGTCAGCTGTCAGCTCTTAAACATTCTAACTCTGTTCAAGCTCCGCTCAAGCAGGGTTACTGCGATTGAAGACGTGCAGTACGCCTTAGTACATGGCGTCATCGTGTCCCCGTGTAGGCAAGTGGGCTAAAATGTCTTACCCAAGGACACAATGCAGATCGTCCCGGATGGGGATCGACCTCGAGCATAGAAGTCCAACTGTCTACCAAAGAGCCACGTACTCCCCGAATATTTTATTGAATAAATCACCTTAATTAAAACCAATCACTTCCAGAAAATTGAAAAATAAGAAATTTGTTTACAAGAGGTGTGTCTGGAAAATTGTCCACCCACAAACTAAATGGCCACGTGTGGTGCGGTGACTTCAGATCAAGTCTTAGCTGCCACAAAAAGCAGCCAAATTTTGTCTAGAAACCACTACTGGGTTAAGTCTATTCTAGTCTGAAAAATATCTCATTCCCGAAAGATATCTCATTACAGCAGGTTGAAGTAAAGCTTTGTCATGTGCACCTACAAATTGAGTTCGAGTTTGGTCCCGGTAAGAAGATTTTTTGCCAAGTTATTGACCTTGAATTTCCAAAATAACACTTCTCCAGATGTTTTTTTCACCATACATTGAGATAATATGCCGATTTCTTGTATGTGACTTTGTTATGGGTACCTACAAATCGTGTTCGACACATCTAGTTTTTTCCTATGATTCTTTCAAAGTACATAAAACTAGAGGTGTGACTGTCCCAGATGGGTCTGTCAATACCCCTGTCACCATATTCTAAGACAAAAAGGGGTATAACTCTGGGAAAAAAAGTCCAATCAAAACTATAATCGCAGGAGCACAGGTTCCCATGGTAGTGATCATCCATACCAAGTTTCAATGAAATCAACCCATAAACATCTGGGAAAATCTCTGGACAAAACTAGAGATGGTCTGTCGCCCGGTATACCCCCACCGTGGCATACCGCCTAGTGTGGGTGACTGAAAAGGGGCATTCAATTTTTCTAAGTAAAAAAAAATCCAATATGGCCACCAGTATTGCATCTAGAATCCGATCAGGAAAAAAGATTATGTCACACACTGCTCATCATGTTGATCATCATGTTGAAGTTTCAGGAAAATGCGACTAGAACTGTGAAAGTAGTATCACTCCACAAGTATTTTGCAAAATCCAATATGGCCTCCAGTCAGCCATCTTGACTCCGATCTGGAAAAAATTTATGTCACATACTGCTCATCATGTCGATCAATTTATATTGAGTTTCATGAAAATGCAGCAAAAACTGTAAAAGTAGTTTGATCCACAAGTATTTTGCAAAATCCAATATGGCCACCAGTCAGCCATCTTGAATACGATCTGCAAAAAAATTATGTCACACACTTTCTCTCATCATGTTGATCATTTTTGTGAAGTTTCATGAAAATGCGACTAAAACTGTGGAAGTAGTTTGCTCCACAAGTTTACATGTGCAACGGACCGACGACGTCGACGACAGACCAACCAACACAGGGACCAGCCGTGAGGGCGATTAAGTCGCCCTTCTAAGCCCAAAGTCACCTAGAAAAATAGTCGGGGCGATTACAAGTCGCCCTTAAAAATTGGCCAAAATGAGAAAAGGCTCAACTGAGTGATGCAAGGTTTACATGAAAACGAGTATTTTCAAAAATCGAATGTGCTTGAGTGTGATAAATGGGCATTTTAATTCGTCAAATAAATGTCCATTTATTTGAAATCACACAACAAGCAATTGTCCCTTGTCGCTTTTGGCGGATTTTTTTATTTCTATTTTGTTGCGTTCCAGTCGGAGCTTCAAGTGTCGAAACAAAAATAGGTGACTTTCGCGACTCAACAAAACAACCCAGTTTGAAAGTAGGTTACGTCGCTTAGGATGCCGAAAATGTATACACAACGGACGTATTTTATAACACATTATTTTCATTTCGATTTGCTGACGACTGTTAACTGTTGGGCTGTCTATTCCCAGAAAAACACGAATGGAATTGAAGCACATGGAAAAAAGCTTTAGTGATGTCAAGAAAAGCTTTGTACAGGACACAAGTGTGCATGTCGACGATCTTGAAAAAGGGTCCTCCTAAACATCGGAATGACATGAAATGACGCGGAATGACACCGGAATGCCATAAAAATGATGCGGAATGACATTTCTTTTACAAAATACTCGACCCCAGAATGTATTTTGTTTATTAACTAACAAAGTACCTCCCAAGCAACCTTCTTACATCTGGTCCTGTTCACACTTTCAGACTTAGGAAATTATTAGCTTAGTAGACTTTGTTGAAAGGCAACCACAGGAGGGTGATGGGGGATTGGCATGAAGAAGAGGTGAGGGGTCATGAAGGAGAAGGTAGCAGTGGGGGATTTTCAGTCAATAATTACATTGTGATTTTTTAACCTGGCACAGATACATCATAGACAACTGGACCTGGATTATTTGTATGTTAATGGAGGACCATAAATTGAAAATATGAAGGGGCGGCGGGGGTGGTACATGAATATTCTTAATTTTCCCCACTTGCCTATGAAGTCTCCCTACATGACTCTGCAGTCTCCCTATTTTTTCTGGAGGGAGACTTGAAGTCTCCCTAAAATTCCCCCCTAGGCTGGTCCCTGAACCAACAGACGGACAAGTTTACTACTATATACCCCCCCCCCCCCAAACTTCGTTTTGTGGGGGTATAATTAAATGCAATTCAAGCATTCTAAGATGAAATGAAAAGGGGTATAACTCTGGCAAAAAAAGTCTGATCGAAACTATTATTGCAAGTGCACAGGATCCCATAGCAGTGAACATCAATACCAAGTTTCAAAGGAATCGACACATAAACATCTGAGAAAATCTCTGGACAAAATTCAGACATTCTAAGATGTATGAAGAGGGACATAATTCTGACAAAACATGTCCAATCAAAACTATAAGCCCAGGTGCACAAGTTCCCATGATAGTAAACAAGCATTAAAGGAATCAACCCATAAACATCTGAGAAAATCTCCAGACAGAATTAATGGCCTGCTTTTTAAAGTGAAAAAGAGACATAATTCTGGTAAATATAACCGGACCGGAACTATAAATGCAGGTGCACAGGTTCTTATGGTGGTGAACATTCATACCAAGTTTCAAGGAGATTGGTCCATAAACGTCAGAAAATTTCCAGAAAAAATTATGTCTACGGATGGACAGACAAGGTGATTCCAGTATACCCTCCCCCCTACAACTTGGTGTGGCGGGTATAATAAACCTTCAATAGAGCAAGTTCACAGAGCCATTCCAGTGAGAAACCATAGGCTGCGGATAGAAAGGGAAAAAGTAAATATTCAGAAATTGTGAAGTACATGTAGTCAAAAAAATAAATATGACCTGTATTGGTGCAGGCTAATCCTGCCAATGCCGTATGCCAAAATTATTGTTTATAGAGAAAGTTAGGAGCAGGTGAGCAGACAACAAAATGTACGACAAAGTGCTAATGAAAGTGTCAAGGACACTGTAGCTTCACTTGACTGTGTGTTGTGTTTGATGAAAAGGATAATGTTCAATGTTTATGAAATACAACAATAATTTTGAAAATTGAGAATATGTTAATTTCTGTTCCCTGTATGCTATGTTTTCAATAAAAATAATTTGAGGTGTAGACTGTACTGAAAAATTGAGGGGTGGGTTAAAATGGCTCTCACAGTTAGTGTATGTCAAACAAGTTACAGTGAAATTATTCCAAAACGAGTCATCCTATCAAGTTACAATGAAATCCCTTCATAAATACAGCCTGTAGACTGTGCTAAAGGTTTTCGGGCTTTGGGACTGTGTAGCCATCACAGTTGACCCATCGCAACCAAAAGGGGACGTCCTCATCTGGACATTATTTATTTATTTATTTATTGGTGTTTACGGTCACATATTTTACCAGTAAAAAATAGCCTGTTTACAGTCGCATAGATAAAGGGGGGGGGGGGGGGGGGGGGGGGGGGGCCCCTCCAGAAGTTTTGTTGGAAATTTTTGGGGACCATTTTTAGGCGAATTTATGCCTAATAACATTAAAATGCTGGCTTTGGGGATAAAAACATGCCATTTTGGGTAAATTTGGGGTAAAAAAGACCAATTTTCAGTACATTTGCAGTAAACAACAGATTCTTTCTGTTTGTTTGGATTTTTGTTGTTGTTACAAAGTTGGAAAATTTTCGGTCTGTCGGAAAATTTTGGGCTTGCACCTCCGCCAGCGTAAAGCTATCTACGCCACTGCCTGTTTACCGCAGTGAACAGGCACTGCTTCAGTTCCCGGGGTTCCTGCGGGGAATCTAGACATTATACTGATTCATCCTACCAAGTTACAATGAAATCCCTTCATAAATATGACCTGTAGACTGTGCTAAAGGTTTTCAGGCTTGGGGCCTCTGTAGCCATCACAGTTGACCGATCACGACCAAAAGGGGACATTCTCATCTAGACATTATATGGAGTCATCCTACTGAGTTACAATGAAATCCCTCCATAAATACGACTTGTAGAGTGAATTAAAAGTTTTTTGGTTTTCGGCTCGGGCAGCCGGCACGGTTGTCAGATCACGACAAAATGGGAAAGTTCTCATCCAGACATTATACGGAGTCATCCTACCAAGTTACATTGAAATCACTCCACATTAAATACGACCCGTAGACTGTGCTATAAGTTTTTGGGTTTCGGGCTTGGGCAGCCGTCACAGTTGACCGATCACAACCAAAAGGGAACATTCTCATCTGGACATGACCTCAAACCTGCACATGAAATTTTGTGACGAACGGACAAGAACTATGGGTGTAGCCTGTGCTTAAGGAAAATGTGAACCAACTCAAGAGACTAACAGACTTCCGCACACGAGAAGGCAATAGCTTATCTTGACTAAAAAAAGGAATCAGTAAGAATTTAAACCCATTATGTTTCATTTGAGACTTTCAAAGTTCACGACCTCAGAACAGCCATCCAAAATGCAACCTTAAGAAATTCCTGGATGCAGTGTAGTGAGATTAGAGCGAGTGATTTCTTGTGTCTTAACTGCCTCTACCCGGAAGACAAGATTTCGTGTAGAAATCAGTGGTAAGCCACCAAGCTTCCAACTTAATACTCTGAAATTGGCTTGGCATTCAAGGTTATTCCCACAGCTCTGAAAGGCTGTATAATTAAAAGTTTACTGAATCATCACATTTTATACAAAAAAGATTCATCCTATTACTCTGGAGTGAAGGAATGTGGTGGAAATAACATGAAAAAATACATGCTTTTAACTAGCATAATAAATGGCCGGAATGAATGGTTCCTGAAAGTCGGCTACCGCAGTCATACCAAAACTTGTATCAAAATATTTCACAAGAACTTGTGGTCAAATTTGCTTCCAATATCCAAGAACTAAGCTGGGAATGCCAAACATTTCAAGATGCAGTGACAGATTTACGTGGAGGAAAATGCCAACACTGCTAGCCTTATTTCTAGAAGAAGACTACCACATCGAGGTGTATTTTTTTTTAACCTCTGCTGACCTTGACCTAAATGTAAACAAATAGTTTGACATTCTTCAAGTAAAAAACTGAGTGTTGGCATTTTTCACCATGATGTCCTGTTGCTGCATCTTTTGAGTGTTTTTAATTCCAATTAAATTTTCACTTTGTTGTGGGCGATGTGGTGAGAGGATGGGGTGGGGTGAATAAAACTATTGACTTGTTACTAACCAAAATTCCCCAAACCTTGGGATAGACAGGTTGAGCACAGTATCCCCCTCACTCCTCCAAAATCTCTCATGTTTCAAGAATATTAACATAACTGATAAATGAATAAATAATTGAGACAAAATTATGTCCACCGACAACAAAATGGCAATGACATGTTCGATCAATCACAAAATCGCAGATGCACAGATTCCAATGGTGGTTAACTTCTGTGGCAAGTTAAAAAAATATCAACCCAAAAATGCACTCCCCCCCCCCCCCCCCCACACACTCTCAAAAAAAAAAGAAAACAATGAGTCTGTGGACAAACTTGTGTTCACAGATGGACAAGCTGATTCCAGTTTGACCTTGTGTGGACAAACTTGTGTCCACAGATGGGGGGAGTGGGGAGGGAGGTACAAAAGGATATTTAGGTGTATATATATAATCTAACATCTAAAATTGTAGTCAAGTCAATAAAATATCACATTTTTCCTTTTATCATATTTTGAACTTTGTCATATAGATTTTGCATATCAATATTTCGATCTATTTTTATGAATCGTCCCTTCTTTATCTGTATTATGGTAAACCATTCTGGAACAACTTCTTTCATCAAATTCAACTGTGTTTCTACATCAGCTGGAATTGTAAAAAAAAACACTGAAATAATAAAACTTCATGTAAAGCTGAAACAGTTACACATTTCCGTAACTGGTTAACCGATTGGGAAAACCAATTAATGACCGGTTAATGGTTCTTTGAAAGAGTCAGTAATAAATTTGGGTAAGAACATCTCACGCTATAGGACCATGCAAAGAATGATGAAAGAATGTTGGAAGAAATTAAAGCGACCCATACATGCCTACCTCGGTGTCCGCACCTTTGCAAAATGTCATCTGAATTCCGTTTAAGTCATAATTCCACAATACAATCCACTGGTCTCAAGAATTTCATTTAGCAATTATGAGTTAGATTTCGTATTCAGACGGGATAAACAGCCAACACTTGTGCACTCTGAAAACTGGACAGTGTTATTGAAAGCATGATATGTCGAGCAGATAATTTTATGATTTTGTCGCCGACTGTCAGGTGCTGTAAACAGTTCTGAAATCACAGGAACTGAGAAATTGAGAACCGCTGAATTATCCATGGATCCAGCTATTTGGCTGGAAGCATACATAATTTGGGTAGTTTTCAATTTTATGATGATGCATGCAAAGTCACAAGGCTATTATATAGAATTCCACACTGGAGTTTGGCTGCAAATGCATCATGTGTTGATCGTGGTTAAGCATCACAGAAACAACCTGAATATAATAAATCATTATCTGATAACCAGTACATCACCCCCCCCCCCCCCCCCCCCCCACCCTCCGAGTTCCAATGTGTTCTATGTTCAAGTAGGCACATACAACACATTGAAACTCAGGGCCTATCTTGCACGCAGCACATTTTTTAGTTTGATCCTCCACAAGAGGATCTTCTCTTCTCCATATTTCAAATTTTCGCGTTTTTATGTTCAGTTGTTATTCCGACTTACTCTAATGACACTACAACTTCAGAATGAAATTTTTCAAGGGGGCTACCAGAATAATTCTACAAATCTGTACATTACAAAAAGAAACGAGCACCCCCGCAATACAATTGGGACAAGCTAACATACTGATGAACTACAAATTCGCAACTTCAAATGAGCCGAATGGAACAATGTCGCAAAGTTAAAAATCTCTTGTCAGTTACCACTTTCAGATCATTTTGTGAAACAGATACCCACTAGTTAGAAAACATTATTTCGAATTCCGTGTGCTATTCATTAGGGTGACCCAAAACTTAAGATATTTTTCATTTTGATTGCATTCTGCACGTTGTAAATATACATAATGGCTAACCGCAGTTAGATTTTGTGACCGGTCCTAATTGAAACCGAACCACTAATGGTATAGTCAGTTAACTGTTTCAGCTCTAACTTCAAGTAATTACTGACAAAGACTCCATTATCAATACTCTCCATTCTGTTTTATGTTGTGAAATGTAATAGTGGAAATTCAAGATCTTGCCTACCTTAATCCTTTACCGAACAAATTGGCTGCGGAGTCACATTACAAGTAATTTGTAAACTGAAAACATTTCAACTAAACCATATCATGTGACACCTCACATTGAGCTCGTTCCAATGATACGGTTTTGTTGAAATTGTGTGACAAATTAAAAGAGAATAAAAAAAGAAAAAAAAAAGAAAAGAAATTTAATTTGATGTTGTGTGCACTGGGTAAAGGGTTTATTTGCTTATCAGGGGTATAAGGACACTTTCAACAGCCAGGGTCACCATGTCGGACAGTGTTACAGATGGAGGGATCCCAAGTACTTGGCGGGAACCATCAAACAGAGGTAAGCAACTGTCAGACTATCCAACAATAGCAGTGATTGAAGGCAAATGCACCAATGACCTGCAGTACGCCTTAGTACACAGTGCCACAGTGCCCCTACATGGTCTATCAGGATTATGTGTTTTGCCTAAGGACACAATGCAGGGCTATTCACAAAAATAACTTAACATTTTACTATTTCTGCCTCCAAAATATAGTTTATGACTCCTCAAATTTGTTCCAAAGTGTGGAGTGTTTAGGAAGTTTCGAATAAAATTTTCATAAAAAAATGTGAAATGCAGATGGTTGGACATGCCACTCCCAACTCACTATTAAAATGGGAAGGGTATAATAATAATAGGAGTTTTTTACATGGCATGGCCAGATTTGGACAATTGATTAGGTAATGGGTTTATAGTGGAGCCCATTTAATTGAATATGTCTAAATTGAATAGCCCCGTTAATTTATTTATTTATTGGTGTTTAAGGTCGCATATTTCTGCACAATGGCTAATCATGACCATGACAGTTTTATGGGAGGAAGAAGCTGGAGTACCCGGAGAGAACCACCAAGCAATGACGAGAAACTGTCATCTGCCCAACATACCAACTCCACACAAGCAGGGTTAGCACTGGTTGAAGACAGGTACACCATCGACTGGCAATACGAGAAATTACCCTGGCAAAGTATATATTCACTTAACAGAGTTCCACGGTTTGTTTTACTGGGTTTAATGGCACTTTCAACAAGGGTCACATCAGTTTTACGGGTGGAGGAAGATGAAAACTACCAAGAAGTGGCGAGAAACTGTCAGACTTTCCAACTTGCTTACTCTGGACAAGCAATGTTGGCAGTACACAGCACCACCGCAAGGACACTTCTTAGTTACAACTGGTAAGGATACTCCGTTAACTGAATAAAAAAATCTTGTTATATGCAGAGAAATCTAAATTTTATAGTAAATTTCCTTTCTTATTATACCTACCACAATTGTTTACTACAGGCTTGCACTACAGTGGAAGTCCCTAACTCGGATAAAATACTTTCTATTTTTGTCTTTCCCAAGCAAGTTGGGAAAGAAAAGTGGTGCAAAAGCACCAATAAAAATAAGCCAAAACTGGGTCGAGTGCAACCGGCGCAGACCCAGTACGGGACGCTCTCTACCAAGTACAACTCCACGACTTCCGTTGCCAGTGCGCATATACCGTCTCTAAAGACTCATTCTTTTTGAATCCGTAAACGTTAGAGTTATGTGATCAGCGGGGAGGAAAGATTCTTTACCCGTAAAGAAGACGGGAGGGCCTCCATGTAAACAATTGTGGTAGGTATAATAAGAAAGGAAATTTACTATAAAATTTAGATTTCTTATCAACCTACTCACAATTGTTTACTACAGGCTGAATAGACAAAAGGCTGGAGGGAATCGCATAACCAACCCCCACATAACCCTAGTGCACTGGAACCGTGAAGTAGATGGAAGAGGTCCCGAGGCTTATCAACCATAATGTCGCAATCATTGGTAAAGGACAATGAAAAGAGACATATGAGCCTGTGTGACACACAGACAGAAAAAGGGCAGTAACAGCACAAGGCTGAAACTGACCTTCAAGAAGCCTAATGGCTATGGCAGACAACAGCCTGAGCAGAAGAAAGAGGACCCAGGGCAAAAAGGTCCTCCGACTGCTCCTGCAACTGGCGTAAATAAAAGGTGGAGAAAGTAGAAGCATTTCTCCAGTAGGCTGCCTGCATAACATCCGACAACTTGACGGAGTTAGAATAAGCCCAAGAGGTAGACAGTGCCCGCACCTCGTGGGCAGAAATACGATTGGTAATACAATCGCCAGCTGCTAAACGACTATAAGCCGTACGAATAGCAAGACAAATCCATCGAGAAATGGATTGAGGAGAGATCTTCTGTCGACCCGGAATGAGAGACAGAAAAAAACGTTTTCTGCCTTTCCGTATGAAGCGTGTCCGATCAAGATAAATGCGAATAGCACGGACCGGACAGAGCAAAGGGCGAGTACCCTCAACAGAGGGAAGAGCCCTGATACAGATAGGAGGAGGAGTAGTATCTGGTAACTGATTCTTAGCCAAAAAGGAGCAATCAGTGGTAAAAGTAACACTGTTGGGAGAGCTCCTAAAAAAGGCCGGGTCAACCGAAAGGGCGTGAAGCTCACTAACCCGTCTGGCCGAAGCAAATGCCATCAGAAAAGCCGTCTTATATGTGAGAAATTGCATATCCACCTGGGATAAAGGTTCGAACGGTGCCCCCCCCCCCCCCCCCAAGCAAAGCAGCACCCACGAAAGATTCCATCGTGGAGTAAGCTGCAAAGTCCGAGGCCTTTTCAAAGAAAAGTGCCGAACAAGCTTGGAGAGGTAAGGATTAGTGCCGATACGACGCTTCCCCACATAAGAAAAAGTCTCTGAAAGCATAGACCTGTAACCCTTGATGGTAACAGGCTGGAGACCCCGAGAATCAAACAGATATACCAGAAACTCCGCAATCTGTGAAATCGAAGGATTGGCATAATCAACAGAGTGATCAGCACACCATCGACAGAAGACCTTCCATTTAGCTGCATAAGCTAAACCAGTGGAGTGCCTCCTTGAAGAAGAAATGCACTCCACTGCTCGTCTCGAAAAACCTCTACGGAGGAGACAGGACCTGACAAAAGATATGCGTGAAGGCACAACGAAGTCGGGTCGACGTGAAACCTCCTCGGGCGACCTTGACAAAGAAGGTCGTGACGTAGCGGGAGACGTGCCGGAACCGCCGCCATCAGCGAGCGGAGCTGATTGATCCACACCTGCTGAGGCGACAGGGGAGCGATCAGAATAATTCGACAACTGGAGGTTCGAATTTTGGCGAGAACCTGAGGAAGAATCGGAAGCGGCGGGAAGGCGTAGCCGACTAGACCGTTCCAATCGAGTGACAGAGCGTCCACGGCAAAAGCCAGAGGATCTGGACACGGGGACACGAAAGTGTCCACCTGATGGTTCCAACGAGTCGCAAAGAGGTCGATGTGGGGACGTCCCCAGAGATCGCAAAGCAACTGGAACACTGCCCTGAGAAGCATCCACTCGGTGGAAATAACCCTGCCCTGTCGGGACAGGGAGTCGGCTAGGACGTTCAGACGACCGGGAATGTGACGAACAACCACTCCGGCGTGAACATCCTGAGCGAGCAGTAAAAGATCCCGAGCTAACTCGTACATCGGAAGCGAGTGCGTGCCGCCCTGGTTCCGAATGTAAGCAACCACTGTCGAATTGTCGGATAGTAGAAGGACCTGGCGATTCGACAGGTGAGGGATCCACTGCCTGAAACTCAGAAGAAGAGCAAGAAGCTCCTTCTGGTTGATGTGTAGAGCTGCTTGATCCTGGTCCCACATCCCGTGTAGGGAAAGACCGAGAGGATCCAACGTCGCACCCCATCCGAGATCGCTGGCATCTGCCGTCAGAACGCGATCGGACGTGGGTTAGTCCAGCGGAAAACCCTGCGTAATCCACTGAACATCTGTCCAGGGAAGAAGGTGAGGATACAGAGAGTCCGGAAACGGAAGCACCTGATCCAGAGAATCTACATTCGGTCTCCAAAGACTGAGCAGGAAGTGTTGGAGAGGTCTGACACGCAGCCGACCTAAAGGAATGAGATCCGTCACCGAACCGCAGAGACCGATCAGCCGGAGAAAACTCCGAGCGGTCGCGGACCTGGACTGGGACAGAGTCAGAGCAAAAGCTGAGAGAATCACAGCCTTGGCCTGGGGAACAGCCACCAAACTGAATTTGGTTTGGAAAGACATCCCCAGATGACAAAACGACTGAGAAGGGACCAGGTCCGACTTCTCCTCGTTGACTCTGAATCCTAGCGACGTGAGCAAGCTCAACAGAGTGGCGACATCCGATTGCAGTAAGGCAGCATTGGAATGCCTCTGGAGGATATCGTCCAGATATGCCGAAGTAGTCACCCTGGACTGTGTGCGATGGAACGCTATCACATGCGACATCAGTCTGGTGAACGCCCAAGGAGCCAGGTTGAGGCCGAAAGGCATGGCCTTGAACTGGTAAACTCGCCCCAGAAAAGCGAACCTGAGATACTTCCGTGACGCCCGATGCATCGGAACGTGGAAGTAAGCGTCTCGCAGGTCGATGCTGGCTGCGAAATCTCCCTGGTGAATGGATTGGCGGACCGACCTGAAAGTCTCCATGCTGAACCTGGGAGCAATGATAGACTGGTTCAGGATACTCAGATCGATAACCGGTCGGAGTCGGCCGTCCTTCTTCGGCACCAAGAACAGGCGGGAATAGAAACCCCCACTGACTGAACGACCTCGATCGCCCCCTTTGCCAGGAGATTGGCAATCTCCGTGGACAAAAGTTCCCGACGTAAAACGTCTGAAGGAACTGTGGTTGGAAGAGGCACCCTTGACAGAGTGGGGTGCCGTCGGAAGGATATGCGCAGCCCGGACCGAACAACATCTAACACCCATGGATCGGATGTGATGGTGGTCCAATGGTCTGCGAACTCTGCTATCCTTCCTCCAACCTGGGACGAGTCGAGGTGAGGACCTTCATTTCGAGCCCCGACAAGGCCCGCGAGAGGAGAAACCACCTCATCTGCTAAATGAAGAATCCTGAGACTTCCCTCGATTCTGCCGACCCCTACCTTTACCCCGTGAGTAAGAAGTAGAGGCAGCGGCAGAAGGACCAGCCTTTTGCTTCACAGAGGAAGCAGAAGGGTACTTGTTAGGCTTGGAACGGCCCTTGCCTCCCCGAGAAGGCTGATCAAGCTGACGAAACAGCAGCTGATCTTTGGAATGACGTAGGACGTCATCCCGGACCGTCGACACGGAACCATGGAAAAGTTGCGGACCTGCCAAAGAAGCAGATCGAAGAGTAGCACGCTGCTCCTCGGGAAGGGATCGTCCTGTGTCCAGCACAGCGTCCCTTCGAACTAATTCCAAATTGGCCGTGTTACAGGCATGCGTGTGAGTAAGGTGCATAAGCGCCTTGGACAGCACACGCAAAGGAGCCTGTACCTCGTCAAACTTATCTGGAGGCAGATAAGCAGCCAAAGCTGAGACAACGTGATCTGAGAGAGAAAGCATGCCAAGCATCTCTCTAGATAAGCCCAACGTGGACTCCAGAGTCGTCATTGGAATGACGGCAGACTTGGGCTTGGAAAGCCCGAGGGAAGTGGAGTCCTGATCCAGAACCATCAAAGCCTGGCAGACTGACGGATTGGCAGAATCGTAGGAACGATAACGCACAGGAGGCAAAAAGGTGTCAACCCTGGTGAAGAACGAAGTCTTCAAAGCCTTGGAATTCAGCTTGGCATCCAATGCTGAAAAAGCCTCAACCACCTGTACCGACTGGCACGGTCGAAGGCGCCCAGAAGCAGGTTGCTCCATAGGCTGTTGGCGCGCGACCGATGATCGTGGCCAGGCTGACACTGTCGGCTGGTTAGCAGGTTTGAGCTCAGGCAGAAACCCAAACACAAAGTCAAGAGCCGCCCCCAAGTCCGAAGACTGCTGGCCCTCGACCTCAAGCATGTCGGACTCCTCCCCAGAGTCGGAAGACACATAGCCCATCGTGGGCAAACCAGCCGACGCCTCCCATGGTGTCGGGACACCAGAGGAATCGGAAACCGGCCTGTTTCCAATCCCGGGAGGCGGCGCCTGGAAACCACCCATAGCCTCGCTGGAAGCAACAGGAAGGCTCTAAGAAAGAACCTGAGTGAGTAAGGAGAGGGCCTCCCTAAGCTCACTGCCTGTACCGACCGGTTCGACAGGGGAGCGAACCGGCAAAGTGGCTTCACCTCTGACCCTCTTAACCAGCGAAGGGTCACGATCCTCCAAAACACCCGACGCGGGACGACGGGCGGCAGCCGAAACATCTGAAGGCAGACGTGTATAGGGGTACGATGCACCCCGAGGATCAATATTGCGAGAACTCATGAGAGTCACCGCGGACCTCTGCGGGGCAGAAGGTCCAGGCTGCACAAAAGGCGTTGGTCCCCCAAAACTGGTCGTGAGACCAGAGTGAGTAGACGGAAACGCCACGGAGTTCATAGTGTTTCCACTACGAACATCCGAATCAAAGACACAACTGTGGTGCTCGACGGCGAAGAGACCACAGCGATGGGCTCGGCCGGCAGCCCCTTCCGACTTCGCCGAGTTGAAGTCAGGGAAGGCTGAGGCCGATATCCCACGTCTACAGTATCGGACAGTCCTGCAGTCCCCTGCAGCGAAAAGCCGAGGCCGGCTGAAACAGATAACGAAGCAGACGGGCCAGCAGCAGTAGTAGATACGTCGAGAGTCGTTGAGGCTGGTGAAAAAGTGGAGAGAGCACACCGGCTCGGCTCCGAAGGAGAAGTCACAACCCTAGTGACAGCCTCAGATGTCGAATGGAGGGGGACCATAGTCCCGGAACCAGGCATCTCTACACCAGAACACTCAACGGCTCCCGCAGTATCCACCACAGGAAAAGACTGCACATCCCCCACGGAGGAGGAATAACTCTCACCAGACAAAGTCGACTCGGGAGGCCCCGAACGACCACGTTCTCCTTTCCCGTGGGAGCGGGAGGCACGGCCACGAGAACGAACGACACGGTTTACTGACGCCCAGAAGGTGGAAGACCATGTTCTACAGACACCACACGGCCGCTCGGCCGAACACCCATTACAGGAGGAACAAGACAAATGTACATCGTCCACATGCTTTGGCAGCAGACATTGCCCACAGGGAATTGTCCTGGGCATGATAGAGGTGAGAGGAGCAGAGAAGTGGAGATGAGAAAACAGAACACCCCCAAAGAAGAGAGAAAGGTGACAGAAACAAAGACCCCAGAAGGTCGACCGGGAACCACCCAACAGGAAGACTACTCTCAAAAGAAAGAAGAAACACTGCAGGAGTGGTACCCCGCTGACACCTAACTCTAACACAATTAGAAAATTTTGCAAAAAAAGCATTAACAATAATTGTGAAAAAATCTAAGTCCGAACCGCGTGGCACGCGAAATTCGCGAGCGACTCGAGAGAGAGCAAATAAAAATACATTATGGACATATAATAGAAAAGAGAATATATAAAACACTGTTCCTGAGAATACAAAGGATACACTGTGGTATAATGAATCAGGAATCATCAAACATCGAGCTGGTGGAACACTGATAAGCGTGCAGAAACATCTCGACACGAAGCGGATTTTAAAAAGAATGAGTCTTCAGAGACGGTATATGCGCACTGGCAACGGAAGTCGTGGAGTTGTACTTGGGAGAGAGCGTCCCGTACTGGGTCTGCACCGGTTGCACTCGACCCAGTTTGGGCTTATTTTGATTGGTGCTTTTGCACCACTTTTCTTTCCCAACTTGCTTGGGAAAGACAAAAATAGAGAGTATTTTATCCGAGTTAGGGACTTCCGCTGTAGTGCAAGCCTGTAGTAAACAATTGTGAGTAGGTTGATAAGAAATTACCCTGATAATCACTGAATTTCCCCTTTTTGGCCTCACTACATCCAGTGCAGGCATTTAATTGATTATATCTTGCTTGACAGAGCTCTATCAAACAAGATATAATAAATACTCAGTTGATCACCAGAATACAGAAAAATTATCAAATTCCTGTTCAATGAACACTCCTATCAATTGAAAAATTTTCACTGGATATTCAATTAACATAGCTGGGGAATCCATACTAAAAGCTCCAACATCTAAACCTTTAACTATCACAATTACAAGACAGAAGCGGCACATCCCTTTCTAGAATTACAACAAATGTTCATTTTTTGCATTAAAAACTAACTTCTGGCTCTTCAATTTATTTATTGGGGTTAATGACACAGTCAACAGACAGGGTCGCCTCATGTTGGACAGTTTTCCGGGTGGTGGAAGCTGGAGTACCCGGAGGGAACCACCAAGCAGGGTTAGCATTGGTTGAAGACAAGTGCACCATCGACGTGCAGGATGCCTTAATACACAATGCCACCATGCCCCCACGAGGGCAGTTGGGGTTAACTGTCCTGTCCATGGACACAACATGGCAGCTGTAGGTGGGATTCGAACAAAGGACCTCTCAGCTTGCAGCCTGCATCTCAAACCTATACCTCAAAAGGAAAAATAACAAGCTGAATGGTAATGTTCGTATGTGAAACTAGGTGGACAATGTCTTCAGTCAAGTGGGAGTTCACATATGATTTGCCAGAAAATAAAGAAAAGAATTTTGAACATTTGTTGATTCAGTTTCCTAAAAATGGTGAGTTTTCCGAGATCACTTTTCATGTGTGTTGTCCAAGCAGATGTAGACATTTGAAGAGGGATTTTACAATCATACTGTGTAATAAAAATCACCTTTTGAAATACAACTTCTGTAACTCTCTGCAAGTTTATCCACCACTGACTCGAATGGAACAGACGGTTTCTTCTCAGATATAAAATAACTAATAAATTGATAAGAAAGCTAAAGGAAGTGAAACTATCACTTAAAAAAGATCATGTATATTGCTGCTTCTTCCACATGGGTATATTCATATGTTTATTAATTTTCAAGGTCAAGGTTATTTGAATATTTTGCACACAAAATCCTTATCTATACTATAATTTGAGTTAGGTCTAAAAAAAAAAAGTTAAAAATCTGTTTTTCAGGCCCTCCCACATGGTCCTTTTGGCTGCCGCATGCTCTTATTTTAAAACCAATGCAAACTAAGAAAAATAAAAATTAAATGTTTTATGTCTGGTATTTTATTCAAGTTAACAAAATTGATAAATTTGTCTCGAGTGCAACATGGCTTTGTAATACTTAAGCATTGCAAAGCCTTCTTGCACTTGAGGGATGAAATACACCACCTCCCATGTTATTCTGTAGATTACGAGGCCTAAAACATAAAACAAACCATGAACATGAACTTTTGATGGCAAAGAAATAATTACAAAAATAAAATAATAAAATAAACAAGAGGCCCCAAGGGGCCTGAGGGCGCTCACCTGACATGGTAGCCTGAATATAAAACCCAGGGAATTGATTTCAACAAGTTGCATTTGCCCCTCCTTAGAAAAGCTTGTACCAAATATCCAAAGATTCAGATACCAGATACAGTGGATCTAAAAAAAAATAATATTTTTAAAGAATATTCCTCATATTGAACTAAGTTATAATTTGGGCTCCCATAGGAAGCCCAAATATGAACCCAGGGACTTGGTTTGAACAAACTTGAATCTCACCTCCAGTGGGATGCTGTTTTCCAGATATCAAAAGATTCTGACTGGTGGATGTGAAGAAGTTTTTTGAAGAATATTCCTCACATTCAACTAAGTTATAATTCAGGCTCCCACAGGGAGCCCAAATATCAACCCAGGGGCTCGGCTTGAACAAATTTGAATCTCACCCCCCCCCCCCCCCCCCAAAGTTTTGGATGCTGCATGCCAAATATCAAAACATTCTGACCGCTGAATCTGAAGAAGATTTTTAAAGAAACATTCCTCATATTGAACTAAGTTATAATTTGGGCTCCCACAGGGAGCCCAAATATGAACCCAGGGACTTGGCTTCAACAAACTTGAATCTCACACCCCTAAGGATGCTGCATTCCAAATATCAAAATATTACGACTGCTGAATCTGAATCTGAAGATTTTTAAAAGAAAATTCCTCACTTTGAACTAAGTTACAATTTGAGCTCCCACAGTGAGCCCAAATATGAACCTAGGGACATGGCTTCAACAAACTTGAATCTCATCTTACTAAGGATGCTGCATGCCAAATATCAAAACATTCCGACAGCTGGATCTGAAGATTTTTAAAGAAAAATTCCTCATATTGAACTAAGTTGAACTATTGAACTAAGTTATAATTCGGGCTCCCACAGGGAGCCCAAATATGAACCCAGGGACTTTGATTTAACAAACTTGAATCACACCCACAAGTATGCTGCACACCAAATATCAAAACAATCTGACTGCTGGATCTGAAGAAGATTTTTTAAGAAAATTCCTCGTTTCGAACTAAGTTACAATTCGAGCTCCCACAGTGAACCCAAATATGGACCTAGGGAAATGGCTTGAACAAACTTGAATCTCACCCCCCCCTAAGGATGCTACATACCAAATATCAAAACATTCTGACTTCTGGATCTGAAGAAGATTTTTAAAGAAAATTCCTTGATTTGAACTAAGTTATAATTCGGGCTCCCACAGTGAGCCCAAATATAAGCCCAGAGACTTGGCTTGAACAAACTTGAATCTCACCCCCCTAAGCATGCTGCATACCAAAAATCAAAAGATTCTTATTGGTCGATCTGAAGAAGAAGATTTTTAAAGAATATTCCTCATACTGGCCCAAATATGGACCCAGGGAATTGATTCAATGAATGTGTGAAACAATCTTTCAAAGATGTTTTTTGTGAAATTTGAAAGCTTTAAGCTTTTGGAGCAGTGGTTTTGGAGAAAAGTAGTGTTAAATGTTTTTCCCATTACCCATAGTGTTAAACAAGAAGCCCCAAGGAGCCCTAATCACTCACCGGCCAAAGTGGTTCAAGTTAGACATGATTCATCAACACTACAAAGGAATGAAGTCTGAGAGACAAATTTTATGGAACTAGGGACATGGCTTGAACAAACTTGAATCTTACTCCTCTAAGGATGCTGCATACCAAATATCAAAAGCATTCATCTGCTTGATCTGAAAAAGAAGATTTTTGAAGAAAATTGCTCAGGGACTTGGCTTGAACAAACTTGAATCTCACCCCCTAAGGATGCTGCATGCCAAATATCAAAACATTCCGACTGCTGAATCTGAAGAAGAAGATTTTTAAAGAAAAATTCCTCATATTGACTATGTTATAATTCGGGCTACCACAGGAAGCCCAAATATGGACACAGGGACTTGGCTTTAACAAACTTGAATCTCACCCACCTAAGGATGCTACACACCACATATCAAAACATTCCGTCTGCTGGATCTGAAGAAGATTTTTTAAGAAAATTCCTCATTTAGAACTAAGTTACAATTCAAGCTCCCACAGTGAGCCCAAATATGGACCTAGGGACATGGCTTGAACAAACTTGAATCTTACCCCCTAAGGATGCTGCATACCAAATATCAAAACATTCCGACTGCTGGATCTGAAGGAAGATTTTTTTAAAGAAAATTCTTCATTTTGAACTAAGTTATAATTCGGGCTACCACAGTGAGTCCAAATATGAACCCAGGGACTTGGCTTGAACAAACTTGAATCTCACCCCCCTGAGCATGCTGAATACCCAATATCAAAAGATTCTGCCTGCTGGATCTTGAGAAGATTTTTAAAGAAATTTGCCTGAAATGCACCAAGTTCAAATTTGAGCTCCTATACTGACCCTAAATATGAACCCAGAGGGCCGATTTGAACAAACTTGAATCAGATTCACCCCACAATGTTGCATACCAAATATCAAAAGATTCTGCCTGCTAGATCTGGAGAAGATTTTTTTAAGAAATTTGCCTGAAATGCACTAAGTTCGAATTCGGGCTTCTATAGTGAGCCCAAATATGAATCCAGTGGGGCCGATTTGAACAAACTTGAATCAGATCCACCCCACAATGTTGTATACCAAATATCAAACGATTCTGCCTGCTGGATCTGGAGAAGATTTTTGAAGAAATTTGCCTGAAATGCACTAAGTTCGAATTCGAGTTTCTATAGTGAGCCCAAATATGAATCTAGGGAGCCTACTTGAACAAACTTGAATCAGATCCACCCCACAATATTGCATACCAAATATGAAAAGATTCTGCCTGCTGGATCTGGAGAAGATGATTTTTGAAGAAATTTGCCTGAAATGCACTAAGTTCGAAATCGGGCTCCTATACTGAGCCCAAATATGAATCCAGGGGGCCGATTTGAACAAACTTGAATCAGATCCACCCTACAATGTTGCATACCAAATATCAAAAGATTCTGCCTGCTGGATCTGGAGAAGATTTTTTAATGTTTTTCCCATTGACTGCAGTGTTAAAAAGTGCTGACTCCGCACTTTTTCAAAGTCCTGAAAAAAGTACCTTGTGATCAAACCGATAGGGATTTTTTTTAACCATTCTATTCTACTGGATAAAAGTAAGCTTTATACAAAACAAGAGACCCCAGGGGGCCTGAGGGCGCTCACCCAACATGGTTGTCTAAATATCAAACCAGGGACTTGACTTGAATAAGCTGCATATGCCCCTCCTAAGAAAAGCATATACTAACTAGATGAAGCGATTGTGCCCACACAATAAACAAGATTTTCCTTCTATTTTCAGTTCCTGCACTTTTACATCCCAAAATTGACATAAACGCATAAAAAACAGATTTTTTTCCCAAACAAAATACTTTCAGCCTAAATTTTTTTCTTCTTCTTAAAACGCATAAAAAACGATAAAACTAATTTCTGGATTTTGGTCCAAAATTTTCTAAGTCCCACCCGGACCCCAAATTTTTGGTGTAAAAAAAAAAAAAAAATTGTCTTAAAATTGACCAAAACGCATAAAAAACAAAAAAATAAATTTTTCGGATTTTGGTCCAAAATTTTCTAAGTCCCACCCAGACCCCAAATTTTCAGGGTAAAAAAAAATTATTTTTTTTCTCTTAAAATTGACCAAAACGCATAAAAAACAAAAAAAAAATTTTCAGATTTTGTTCCAAAAAAGTCCAACCCGGCCCCAAAATTTTCAGGGGAAAAAAAAAAAATTTTTTTTTGTCTTAAAATTGACAGAAACGCATAAAAAACAAAAAAAAAAAATTCCGGATTTTGGTCCAAAATTTCTAAGTCCGCAATGGGACCCCAAATTTTCAGCCTAAATATGAACCTTGGGCCTTGGCTTCAACAAACTTGAATCTCAGCCCCCTAAGGATGCTGCATACCAAATATCAAAACATTCTTATTGCTAGATCTGAAGAAGATTTTTTGAAAAAATACTCCTCATACTGCACTAATTTAAACATTTGGGCTCCCATAGAGAGCCCAAATATCGACCCAGGCAATTGATTTCAATAAACATGTGAAACAATCTTCCAAAGATATTATATGTGAAATTTGAAAGCTTTTGGAGCAGTGCTTTGGGAGAAAAGTAGTCTTATGTTTTTACCATTACCCACAGTGTTAAAAAATGCTGACTCGGCACTTTTTCAAAGTCCCCAAAAAGTACCCCATGATAAAACCGATGGCAATTTTTTTTTACCATTCCATTCTGTTGGTCCTAAGGAAGCTTCACAACACATAAGAATTCTCAGTGCCGTGTAGTTTTGGAGATATGTGCGTTTTAATTTTTTTCTATTTTTAGCTCCTGTGGTTCCCACGGGGCTATGGGAAAAAAAAATTTCTGCATAAATTAGTTACTTATGACCCAATAAGCACTCACGTAAAATTTGGTTCAAATCGGCCTCGCGGTTTTGAAAATAGAAATTTGGGGCGGGGCCAAAATTTTTGCCCCTCCTTTAACATCGTCAGATATAGCCCCTCCAACTTCTCTTGAACAAACAAACTTGAGTCTACACCTCAAAAGGAAGCTGCATACCAAATATCAAGTCTCTGCTATTGCTGGTTCTTGAGAAGAAGATTTTTTAAGAATTGGAGCATTTTTGCCCCATCCCTCTACTCAATATGAGCCGAAACCTAATTTGACAAAAAATCAAAATGCCCTTATATAACCCCTAATCACATGAAATTTCATTAATATGCAGCCAGTGGTTTGGGAGGAAAAGGTCCAAACACCACCTTCACGACGGACGCCAGACGAAAAGTGATCAGAATAGCTCACCCTGACTTTCAGTCAGGTGAGCTAATAAGAATTCTCTGTGGCGTGTAGTTTTTGAGATATGGCAGTTTTAAGATTTTTTCCTATTTTTAGTTCCCGAGGTTCCCACGGGGCAATGAGAAATTTTTTTTTGCCTCAATCAACTACTTATGACCCATTATCATCTCATGTCAAATTTGGTTCAAATCGACCGCACGGTTCAGAAAATAGAAATTTTAGGCGTGGCCAAAATTTTTGCCCCTCCCAAAACGAAGGCAAATAATGCTCGACAAACTTCTCTTGAACAAACTTGATTCTACACCTCAAAAGGAAGCTGCATACCAAATATCAAGTCTCTGCTACTGCTGGTTCATGAGAAGAAGATTTTCAAAGATTTTGGTGTCCCTTGGGGCGTGGCCCCACCCAGGAGGAGGGGCAACTTCATTTGAACAAATCTGAATTGACATTAGGTAATAAACATTTACCCAACATTTGAAAAATATTGGGCCAGTGGTTTCTTCGGAGAAGTTGGTTTTGTAAAGTTTATGCTGGACGACGGCGGACGGACGGAAAGTGATTAGTAAAGCTCACCTTGAGCTTCGCTCAGGTGAGCTAACAATCAACTGTTCATCTTAATATCCATTCAAGCTTTATTTTTCAGCTTATTATTACTTTATTTATTTATTGGTGTTTAAGGTCACATACTTCTGCACAATAGCCAATGATGACCACAACATGGAGATAAAGTCAAGGTCAGTCAATCGTTTATACCCCATGTTGCCTATTTTAGAGGACTCACACCCCAAGTATTAGTGATTGGGTCCTATTTTACCAGTGAAAAAGAGCTTGTTTACCACAGTAAACAAGCACTGCTTCACTTCCCGGGGTTCCCGCGGGGGTTATTATTACTTTAAAAAGCTTTCTCGAATGCTTTTGAAAAGAGAAACCTTTGTATTTCATTTTTGGAAATTATATTGCAGATTCTAATGAAATGTATATTGGGCAATGGGATATAATTCAACCCCCTTATGGGTAAAATAGTGGTCTTTGTTAAGCACTAGCCCAATTATTGGCAGAGAAACTTCCTTTGAACACACCTGAATCTTGGTTAATAAAGGAAGCAGCATATCAAATCTCCAAGAAGTGAGACTGGCCCATATGAGAAGATTTTACAAGATTTTATGCCCATAAGGGTTAGTAAATTTTTAACTCTTTTGGCGGGATAGGCGACTCACGTCGACAGCATGGTAGACCTCAGTAGGCAACCATAGTCAACATTTCAGCCGTTTGTGCATGTCCTTCACAAGGCGCTATTAATCAAACATGTAAGTCTTCCTATGTTTTGTGTACTGTTTCTATTCAATAAAAGAACTATATCACTTTGTTTTGAATAATTTTAGTCACATTCAGTTTATTTTTAGTGCCGAAGTACAGAAATACCAAACAATGACCTCAAAAATACAAGTGAATGCACAACACTTACATGAAGCATTATGTGTTACAACTGGCGATTCACACTCAAATACTGAGTCGAGGACATCGAATTAAAGTAAAACTTTTTTATACAATGAAGACACTCAGATTATGATTATGTCAACTGCCACTCCCACCTCCAATTAGGCAATTACCACTACATTAATGCAAGAAGTGGTACCAAACTAAATTCATTCATGTTCATGAAACTGCACTTGTCAATAGCTTTAGGATATAAAACGAGAGCTACGTCCAGTGAGGCAAAATACGCCCATTGAGTAATTCAAGTTGCAGCAATTTTTCTTCGGAGAGCAGTGAAAAATCTAAATTTTATAGTAAATTTCCTTTCTTATTATACCTACCACAATTGTTTACTACAGGCTTGCACTACAGTGGAAGTCCCTAACTCGGATAAAATACTCTCTATTTTGTCTTTCCCAAGCAAGTTGGGAAAGAAAAGTGGTGCAAAAGCACCAATAAAAATAAGCCAAAACTGGGTCGAGTGCAACCGGCGCAGACCCAGTACGGGACGCTCTCTCCCAAGTACAACTCCACGACTTCCGTTGCCAGTGCGCATATACCGTCTCTAAAGACTCATTCTTTTTGAATCCGTAAACGTTAGAGTTATGTGATCAGCGGGGAGGAAAGATTCTTTACCCGTAAAGAAGACGGGAGGGCCTCCATGTAAACAATTGTGGTAGGTATAATAAGAAAGGAAATTTACTATAAAATTTAGATTTCTTATCAACCTACTCACAATCGTTTACTACAGGCTGAATAGACAAAAGGCTGGAGGGAATCGCATAACCAACCCCCACATAACCCTAGTGCACTGGAACCGTTAAGTAGAAGGAAGAGGTCCCGAGGCTTATCAACCATAATGTCGCAATCATTAGTAAAGGACAATGAAAAGAGACATATGAGCCTGTGTGACACACAGACAGAAAAAGGGCAGTAACAGCACAAGGCTGAAACTGACCTGCAAGAAGCCCAATGGCTATGGCAGACAACAGCCTGAGCAGAAGAAAGAGGACCCAGGGCAAAAAGGTCCTCCGACTGCTCCTGCAACTGGCGCAAATAAAAGGTGGAGAAAGTAGAAGCATTTCTCCAGTAGGCTGCCTGCATAACATCCGACAACTTGACGGAGTTAGAATAAGCCCAAGAGGTAGACAGTGCCCGCACCTCGTGGGCAGAAATACGATTGGTAATACAATCGCCAGCTGCTAAACGACTATAAGCCATACGAATAGCAAGACAAATCCATCGAGAAATGGATTGAGGAGAGATCTTCTGTCGACCCGGAATGAGAGACAGAAAAAAAACGTTTTCTGCCTTTCCGAATGAAGCGTGTCCGATCAAGAAAAATGCGAATAGCACGGACCGGACAGAGCAAAGGGCGAGTACCCTCAACAGAGGGAAGAGCCCTGATACAGACAGGAGGAGGAGTAGTATCTGGTAACTGATTCTTAGCCAAAAAGGAGCAATCAGTGGTAAAAGTAACACTGTTGGGAGAGCTCCTAAAAAAGGTCGGGTCAACCGAGAGGGCATGAAGCTCACTAACCCGTCTGGCCGAAGCAAATGCCATCAAAAAAGCCGTCTTATATGTGAGAAAATGCATATCCACCTGGGATAAAGGTTCGAACGGCGCCCCCCCCCCCCCCCCCCCCAGAAAAATGCGAATAGCACGGACCAGACAGAGCAAAGGGCGAGTACCCTCAACAGAGGGAAGAGCCCTGATACAGATAGGAGGAGGAGTAGTATCTGGTAACTGATTCTTAGCCAAAAAGGAGCAATCAGTGGTAAAAGTAACACTGTTGGGAGAGCTCCTAAAAAAGGCCGGGTCAACCGAAAGGGCGTGAAGCTCACTAACCCGTCTGGCCGAAGCAAATGCCATCAGAAAAGCCGTCTTATATGTGAGAAATTGCATATCCACCTGGGATAAAGGTTCGAACGGTGCCCCCCCCCCCCCCCCCCCCCAAGCAAAGCAGCACCCACGAAAGATTCCATCGTGGAGTAAGCTGCAAAGTCCGAGGCCTTTTCAAAGAAAAGTGCCGAACAAGCTTGGAGAGGTAAGGATTAGTGCCGATACGACGCTTCCCCACATAAGAAAAAGTCTCTGAAAGCATAGACCTGTAACCCTTGATGGTAACAGGCTGGAGACCCTGAGAATCAAACAGATATACCAGAAACTCCGCAATCTGTGAAATCGAAGGATTGGCATAATCAACAGAGTGATCAGCACACCATCGACAGAAGACCTTCCATTTAGCTGCATAAGCTAAACCAGTGGAGTGCCTCCTTGAAGAAGAAATGCACTCCACTGCTCGTCTCGAAAAACCTCTACGGAGGAGACAGGACCTGACAAAAGATATGCGTGAAGGCACAACGAAGTCGGGTCGATGTGAAACCTCCTCGGGCGACCTTGACAAAGAAGGTCGCGACGTAGCGGGAGACGTGCCGGAACCGCCGCCATCAGCGAGCGGAGCTGATTGATCCACACCCGCTGAGGAGACAGGGGAGCGATCAGAATGATTCAACAACTGCAGGTGCGAATTTTGGCGAGAACCTGAGGAAGAATCGGAACCGGCGGGAAGGCGTAGCCGACTAGACCGTTCCAATCGAGTGACAGAGCGTCCACGGCAAAAGCCAGAGGATCTGGACACAGGGACACGAAAGTGTCCACCTGATGGTTCCAACGAGTCGCAAAGAGGTCGATGTGGGGACGTCCCCAGAGATCGCAAAGCGACTGGAACACTGCCCTGTGAAGCATCCACTCGGTGGAAATAACCCTGCCCTGTCGGGACAGGGAGTCGGCTAGGACATTCAGACGACCGGGAATGTGACGAACAACCACTCCGGCGTGAACATCCTGAGCGAGCAGTAGAAGATCCCGAGCTAACTCATACATCGGAAGCGAGTGCGTGCCGCCCTGGTTCCGAATGTAAGCAACCACTGTCGAATTGTCGGATAGTAGAAGGACCTGGCGATTCGACAGGTGAGGGATCCACTGCATGAAACTCAGAAGAAGAGCAAGAAGCTCCTTCTGGTTGATGTGTAGAGCTGCTTGATCCTGGTCCCACATCCCGTGTAGGGAAAGACCGAGAGGATCCAACGTCGCACCCCATCCGAGATCGCTGGCATCGGCCGTCAGAACGCGATCGGACGTGGGTAAGTCCAGTGGAACACACTGCGTAATCCACTGAACATCTGTCCAGGGAAGGTGAGGATACAGAGAGTCCGGAAACGGAAGCACCTGATCCAGAGAATCTACATTCAGCCTCCAACGACTGAGCAGAAAGTGTTGGAGAGGTCTGACACGCAGCCGACCTAAAGGAATGAGATCCGTCACCGAACCGCAGAGACCGATCAGCCGGAGAAAACTCCGAGCAGTCGTGGACCTGGACTGGGACAGAGTCAGAGCAAAAGCTGAGAGAATCACAGCCTTGGCCTGGGGAACAGCCACCAAATTGAATTTGGTTTGGAAAGACATCCCCAGATGACAGAACGACTGAGAAGGGACCAGGTCCGACTTCTCCTCGTTGACTCTGAATCCTAGCGACGTGAGCAAGCTCAACAGAGTGGCGACATCCGATTCCAGTAAGGCAGCATTGGAATGCCTCTGGAGGATATCGTCCAGATATGCCGAAGTAGTCACCCTGGACTGTGTGTGATGGAATGCTATCACATGCGACATCAGTCTGGTGAACGCCCAAGGAGCCAGGTTGAGGCCGAAAGGCATGGCCTTGAACTGGTAAACTCGCCCCAGAAAAGCGAACCTGAAATACTTCCGTGACGCCCGATGCATCGGAACGTGGAAGTAAGCGTCTCGCAGGTCGATGCTGGCTGCGAAAACTCCCTGGTGAATTGATTGGCGGACCGACCTGAAAGTCTCCATGCTGAACTTGGGAGCAATGATAGACTGGTTCAGGATACTCAGATCGATAACCGGTCGGAGTCGGCCGTCCTTCTTTGGCACCAAGAACAGGCGGGAATAGAAACCCACTGACTGAACGTTCTTGACGACCTCGATCGCCCCCTTTGCCAGGAGATTGGCAATCTCCGTGGACAAAAGTTCCCGACGTAAAACGTCTGAAGGAACTGTGCTTGGAAGAGGCACCCTTGACAGAGTGGGGTGCCGTCGGAAGGATATGCACAGCCCGGACCGAACAACATCTAACACCCATGGATCGGATGTGATGGTGGTCCAATGGTCTGCGAACTCTGCTATCCTTCCTCCAACCTAGGACGAGTCGAGGTGAGGACCTTCATTTCGAGCCCCGACGAGGCCCGCGAGAGGAGAAACCACCTCCTCTGCTAAATGAAGAATCCTGAGACTTCCCTCGATTCTGCCGACCCCTACCTTTACCCCTTGAGTAAGAAGTAGAGGCGGCGGCAGAAGGACCAGCCTTTTGCTTCACAGAGGAAGCAGAAGGGTACTTGTTAGGCTTGGAACGGCCCTTGCCTCCCCGAGAAGGCTGATCAAGCTGACGAAACAGCAGCTGATCTTTGGAATGACGTAGGACGTCATCCTGGACCGTCGACACGGAACCATGGAAAAGTTGCGGACCTGCCAAAGAAGCAGATCGAAGAGTAGCACGCTGCTCCTCGGGAAGGGATCGTCCTGTGTCCAGCACAGCGTCCCTTCAAACTAATTCCAAATTAGCCGTGTTACAGGCATGCGTGTAAGGTGCATAAGCGCCTTGGACAGCACACGCAAAGGAGCCTGTACCTCGTCAAACTTATCTGGAGGCAGATAAGCAGCCAAAGCTGAGACGACGTGATCTGAGAGAGAAAGCATGCCAAGCATCTCTCTAGATAAGCCCAACGTGGACTCCAGAGTCGTCATTGGAATGACGGCAGACTTGGGCTTGGAAAGCCCGAGGGAAGTGGAGTCCTGATCCAGAACCGTCAAAGCCTGGCAGACTGACAGATTGGCGGAATTGTAGGAACGATAATGCACAGGAGGCAAAAAGGTGTCAACCCTGGTGAAGAACGAAGTCTTCAAAGCCTTGGAATTCAGCTTGGCATCCAATGCTGAAAAAGCTTCAACCACCTGTACCGACTGGCACGGTCGAAGGCGCCCAGAAGCAGGTTGCTCCATAGGCTGTTGGCGCGCGACCGATGGTCGCGGCCAGGCTGACACTGTCGGCTGGTTAGCAGGTTTGAGCTCAGGCAGAAACCCAAACACAAAGTCAAGAGCCGCCCCCAAGTCCGAAGACTGCTGGCCCTCGACCTCAAGCATGTCGGACTCCTCCCCAGAGTCGGAAGACACATAGCCCATCGTGGGCAAACCAGCCGACGCCTCCCATGGTGTCGGGACACCAGAGGAATCGGAAACCGGCCTGTTTCCAATCCCGGGAGGCGGCGCCATAGGAGGCGCCTGGAAACCACCCATAGCCTCGCTGGAAGCAACAGGAAGGCTCTTAGAAAGAACCTGAGTGAGTAAGGAGAGGGCCTCCCTAAGCTCACTGCCTGTACCGACTGGTTCGACAGGGGAGCGAACCGGCAAAGTGGCTTCACCTCTGACCCTCTTAACCAGCGAAGGGTCACGATCCTCCAAAACACCCGACGCAGGACGACGGGCGGCAGCCGAAACATCTGAAGGGGTACGATGCACCCCGAGGAGCAATATTGCGAGAACTCATGAGAGTCATCGCGGACCTCTGCGGGGCAGAAGGTCCAGGCTGCACAAAAGGCGTTGGTCCCCCAAAACTGGTCGTATGACCAGAGTGAGTAGACGGAAACGCCACAGAGTCCATAGTGTTTCCACTACGAACATCCGAATCCAAAGACACAATTGTGGTGCTCGACGGCGAAGAGACCACAGCGATGGGCTCGGCCGGCAGCCCCTTCCGACTTCACCGAGTTGAAGTCAGGGAAGGCTGAGGCCGATATCCCACGTCTACAGTATCGGACAGTCCTGCAGTCCCCTGCAGCGAAAAGCCGAGGCCGGCTGAAACAGACAACGAAGCAGACGGACCAGCAGCAGTAGTAGATACGTCGAGAGTCGTTGAGGCTGGTGAAAAAGTGGAGAGAGCACACCGGCTCGGCTCCGAAGGATGAGTCACAACCATAGTGACAGCCTCAGATGTCGACTGGAGGGGGACCGTAGTCCCGGAACCAGGCATCTCTACACCAGAACACTCAACGGCTCCCGCAGTATCCACCACAGGAAAAGACTGCACATCCCCCACGGAGGAGGAATAACTCTCACCAGACAAAGTCGGCTCGGGAGGCCCCGAACGACCACGTTCTCCTTTCCCGCGGGAGCGGGAGGCACAGCCACGAGAACGAACGACACGATTTACTGACGCCCAGAAGGTGGAAGATCATGTTCCACAGACACCACACGGCTGCTCGGCCGAACACCCATTACAGGAGGAACAAGACGAATGTACATCGTCCACATGCTGTGGCAGCAGACATTGCCCACAAGGAATTGTCCTGGGCATGATAGAGGTGAGAGGAGCAGAGAAGGTGAGATCAGAAAACAGAACACCCCCAAAGAAGAGAGAAAGGTGACAGAAACAAAGACCCCAAACGGTCGACCGGGAACCACACAACAGGAAGACTACTCTCAAAAGAAAGAAGAAACACTGTAGGAGTGGTACCCCGCTGACACCTAACTCTAACATAATTAGAAAATTTTGCAAAAAAAGCATTAACAATAACAGTGAAATAATCTAAGTCCGAACCGCGTGGCCTGCGAAATTCGCGCACGACTCGAGAGAGAGCAAATAAATATACATTATGGACATATAATAGAAAAGAGAATATATAAAACACTGTTCCTGAGAATACAAAGGATACACTGTGGTATAATGAATCAGGAATCATCAAACATCGAGCTGGTGGAACACTGATAAGCGTGCAAAAACATCTCGACACGAAGCGGATTTTAAAAAGAATGAGTCTTTAGAGACGGTATATGCGCACTGGCAACGGAAGTCGTGGAGTTGTACTTGGGAGAGAGCGTCCCGTACTGGGTCTGCGCCGGTTGCACTCGACCCAGTTTTGGCTTATTTTTATTGGTGCTTTTGCACCACTTTTCTTTCCCAACTTGCTTGGGAAAGACAAAATAGAGAGTATTTTATCCGAGTTAGGGACTTCCACTGTAGTGCAAGCCTGTAGTAAACAATTGTGAGTAGGTTGATAAGAAATCAGTCATCTTGGCCATAACTTTGAAACGGGTTTATTGGATGAGCCTCCGAAGTACAGGTGCGCAGGTTCTTATCGGGGTTATTATTCACACCAAATTTGGAGATGATCTGTTAACATGACGGGGAAAACCAGACAAAACTAGAGGTACCGTGAGCAAGCTCACAAAGTGATACCCCCCGCACCTGTCAGAACGGAATTATATTGCTTCATGCACATCTTCATATGGAGTTCTTCCATTGTGTAAAGTTTCATGAAAATTCTTCAAACGGTTTAGGAGGAGTTGCGCTTATAAGGATGGACAGATGGACGGACAGATGGACAGACGGACAGACAGATGGATGGATGGATGGATGGATGGATGGATGGATGGATGGATGGATGGACAGGGTGATTCCTATATACCCCCCCCCCCCCCCAACTTTGTTTGCAGGGGGTATAAAAAGTTTATTGACTTCACAGAGTAGTGAAAATAGGGCCATAACTTTGGAAAGCAGACAGACAGATAGATCAAAGGACAGTTCCAATCACATATGTCCTGTTTTTCAATGGGTGAAAAAAATCACTATCCCATATGAAAACAAGAGCACCGCCTAGCAGGACATTATACGCCCGTTTTGTAATTTTGAAGGGTTGGGATAAGGATGGGGGTGAGGGTGAAAATTGTTCGGACCAACCCCATATTCGAACTTGACCTGTATTTTGTTGTGATTTATACCAAGTTTGGAACCAATCGGAAAACAAATAAAAGTTATCATCCGGAAACCAAATATTTGATGCATTCTATGTCCAACAAGGGCCATAACTCAGGGGAACTTTGACCTGACCCCATATTCGAACTTGACCTGTATTTTGTTTTGATTAAACCACCTACAAAGTTTAGGAGTCAATCGAAAAAAAAATACTAAAGTTATCATCTGGAAACCAAATGTTGACGAATGGACAGACCGACGGATGGACAAATGGATGGACAAATGGACAGACAGACTGATTCCTTAATTCGACGGTTTTTCAACAGGCGTATAACAAAAAATCAGTTAGGCCATACTAAAGTTATAATCCGGAAAACACAAAATGCACAAATTCAAGAGAAATAACTCTGGAAAGGTACATGCGATTTTGGCCGAAAGTGAACTTGAGCTGTGCTTTGTGGTCATAAACAAAATCTGAGAATTTGAAACAAATTAGTCGAGGCAAACTAAAGTTATCATCCGGAAACCACATAATTCACAAATTTGCAATAATTCAAGGGGAAATAACTATGGAACAGTACATGCGATTATGGCCAAAGGTGAACTTGAGCTGTGCTTTGTGGTCAAAAACAAAATCTGAGACCCAGTTTTGGCTTATTTTTATTGGTGCTTTTGCACCACTTTTCTTTCCCAACTTGCTTGGGAAAGACAAAATAGAGAGTATTTTATCCGAGTTAGGGACTTCCACTGTAGTGCAAGCCTGTAGTAAACAATTGTGAGTAGGTTGATAAGAAATCAGTCATCTTGGCCATAACTTTGAAACGGGTTTATTGGATGAGCCTCCGAAGTACAGGTGCGCAGGTTCTTATCGGGGTTATTATTCACACCAAATTTGGAGATGATCTGTTAACATGACGGGGAAAACCAGACAAAACTAGAGGTACCGTGAGCAAGCTCACAAAGTGATACCCCCCGCACCTGTCAGAACGGAATTATATTGCTTCATGCACATCTTCATATGGAGTTCTTCCATTGTGTAAAGTTTCATGAAAATTCTTCAAACGGTTTAGGAGGAGTTGCGCTTATAAGGATGGACAGATGGACGGACAGATGGACAGACGGACAGACAGATGGATGGATGGATGGATGGATGGATGGATGGACAGGGTGATTCCTATATACCCCCCCCCCCCCCCAACTTTGTTTGCAGGGGGTATAAAAAGTTTATTGACTTCACAGAGTAGTGAAAATAGGGCCATAACTTTGGAAAGCAGACAGACAGATAGATCAAAGGACAGTTCCAATCACATATGTCCTGTTTTTCAATGGGTGAAAAAAATCACTATCCCATATGAAAACAAGAGCACTGCCTAGCAGGACATTATACGCCCGTTTTGTAATTTTGAAGGGTTGGGGTAAGGATGGGGGTGAGGGTGAAAATTGTTCGGACCAACCCCATATTCGAACTTGACCTGTATTTTGTTGTGATTTATACCAAGTTTGGAACCAATCGGAAAACAAATAAAAGTTATCATCCGGAAACCAAATATTTGATGCATTCTATGTCCAACAAGGGCCATAACTCAGGGGAACTCTGACCTGACCCCATATTCGAACTTGACCTGTATTTTGTTTTGATTAAACCACCTACAAAGTTTAGGAGTCAATCGAAAAAAAAATACTAAAGTTATCATCTGGAAACCAAATGTTGACGAATGGACAGACCGACGGATGGACAAATGGATGGACAAATGGACAGACAGACTGATTCCTTAATTCGACGGTTTTTCAACAGGCGTATAACAAAAAATCAGTTAGGCCATACTAAAGTTATAATCCGGAAAACACAAAATGCACAAATTCAAGAGAAATAACTCTGGAAAGGTACATGCGATTTTGGCCGAAAGTGAACTTGAGCTGTGCTTTGTGGTCATAAACAAAATCTGAGAATTTGAAACAAATTAGTCGAGGCAAACTAAAGTTATCATCCGGAAACCACATAATTCACAAATTTGCAATAATTCAAGGGGAAATAACTATGGAACAGTACATGCGATTATGGCCAAAGGTGAACTTGAGCTGTGCTTTGTGGTCAAAAACAAAATCTGAGAATTTGAAATAAATCGGTCAAGGCAAACTAAAGTTATCATCCGGAAACCACAAAATCCACAAATTTGTAATCATTCAAGGGGAATAACTCTGGAAAGGTATATGCGATTGTGGTCAAAAGTGAACTTGAGCTGTATTTTGTAGTCAAAAACAAAAAACTGAAAATTTGAAATAAATCGGTCAAGGCAAACTAAAGTTATCGTCCGGAAACGAAAAGTTGGGCTAAATTCCCATAAATAAAGGGCCATAACTCTACTGCAAATGGGCCGCTAGAAACGGAAATCGAACCCATCCTGTATTTTGTCATACTAAATCCACATGCCAAATTTAACTCAGCTCAAACCATTACAACTAAAGTTATCGTCCGGAAACGAAATGTGTCCATGGACGGACGGACAGACAGACAGATGGAGAGATCATTCACATAATACGTCCCGTTTTTGAAACGGGTGTATAAAATCAACATCTGAAAAATTTGGTGTCAATCCGTCAAAGCATTCGGCTTTAAATGAACGGAAACCAATTTTTTTTCAAAAATTGTGTTTTCAAAGGGCCATAACTCTGCAGCGGATGGACTGAGAAACACCAATATCGAACTTGGCCTATATTTCATTGCTAAAAACAACATCTGAAAAATTTGGTGTCAATCCGTCATAGCATTCAGCTTTAAATGAACGGAAACCAATTTTTTTTAGAAAAACTGTGTTTTCAAAGGGCCATATCTCTGCAGCAGATGGACTGAGAAACACCAATATCGAACTTGACCTGTATTTTATTGCTAAAAACAATTTCTGAAAGTTTGATGTCGATCCGTCAAGGCGTTCGACTTTAAAAGAACGGAAACCAAATTGTTTACGGACAGACAAACAGACTGATAACATAATACAACCGTTTTTATAAACAGGCGTATAAAAAAAACAAAAAAACTTTCAATGAGATCACAAGAACGGTTTTAAAATTATATAACCCTTTAATCTAATAACCGGTACATTGATAAAATTCCTGAAAAATATTCGTTGAAAATACCATTTCTCAGAATATTCTGTGCCGAAACAGGGCTCGCCTTGAGTAAAATGGTCGGGGCCTAAAAAAAGTGCCCCACATATTGAGGTCAGGGCCTTTTCGGGGCTGATTTTCCATTTTGTACATTATTGTTAGTGCTTTTTTGTGGAAAATGTCGGGGCTTGAAAAAAAGCCCCCAGCAAGTGCTCCTCGGGGCTGATCTTGGGGTCTGGGCTGATCAGCCCCGACTCAAGGCAAGCCCTGCCAAAAGAGTCAATGAACAAACAAGAAAGGGTACCCACCAAAGATAATTTGTGTCAAGTTTGGTTTGATTTAGGTGGAGTGGTTCTGAAAATGACAATGCAAAAGATAACAGATAATGGATTACAGACAGAGGACAGATGCAAATGATGACAACAGCCCACCTTAACTCGCAGTAAGGCAAGCCAAAAAATAGTTAAATCTGAAGACCAGTTTTTGTGAATGGCACTGGTATTTACTATTACATTAGGTAAAGGTTTAACAGCAAGATCCATGATGACAAGTGAAATTGTTTTTTGAACACAAACTTAACAACCATTTGTAAGAAAAATATGTATCAAGTTTGGTGAAAATCGGTCCAGTAGTTTTTGTGTAAAAGTGGGTTTAACTCTTACCCGCTGAGTATTTTCTCGATATTTTTTATCAAATCTAGTCATGGCTGCTTTAAAGCAGCCATGACTAGATTTGATAAAAAATTAATCTAAATGTAACACAAAAAATCACTGGTGAATAAATCTATTCCATTTACAAGGAGACAATATGATTAAATATGCACAAATTATACTTATTTCAGAGACAAGAGAAACCCTGTGCTGGGCAGGAATATCGGACAGCAGAATGCAGAGTTAAATCATAACAGATGACAAACTGTAATTAGTTAAGTTCACTTTTCAGGTGAGCTAAAAAAAAAAAGGATACGTCCTTAGAATCCTCATCATATCAGGAAGTTTTCTCATCATTACTAATTTTTTATCAGCAGCTGGATCTCTCGTCATGGCTTCCTCCAATTTTTTAGCTTCTTTTGCTCTGATCTGAATTTCAAAAGATAAAAAAAAGATATTAAATTTCACAAACTACCATTATATCAAAATTTTCATTCATGATGAGGTAAATAACTAATGAAGCAACACTGAAATAAATAGCACGCATTTCAATTTTACCTACTTCAGACCTCATAAAAAAACTTATCTAACTATTCATCAAACAAGTGAAATTAAGGCCACCCAACAAATGGTTACCTGAACTATTTTCAGGCAACTCATTTTCATAAGGTAACCCTTTTTCATGCAAAGTGATACAGTCATGTATATCAGTGATAGCGCTGAGGCTGATTTGAACATTCTGGAATCCTGCAGCCTCTTTCAACCATCCAATGATATGCCGTGATGTGATACACTGTTGGAAAGGGCTCAGAGAGCCCTTTCCAACAGTGTGTTAAATCACAGAAGTTAGTCATTATCAAACAATATTAGGCTTGTTGATCATGGCTCTGGGAGAGTGGACAAATGAATACATTAGCAATTCAGGTAGACACTTGTCAAAGATCTAGTAATGTAGGCGAAACAAAAACTTTTTAGGCAAATGGCAGGATCTTTCACCCAGTTTGTACAGGCCTACAAATGCATGACCACATGACCAAATGTTTTCGTTTTCCCTGAAAAACCACCCATCAGGCCTGAAAATTTCCCCAAATTCACACGAATAAAGGCTGAGCCCATATTGCAAACACATCCACAATATTAGAGACATGACATAATATGGCTTCATTTTTTTGTGTCTCCTTATAGTTTTGTCAACAAGAGGCCCTGAAGGGTCTGAAGTGCTCACCAGACAAAGGCCCATTGAATCTTCACAACGAAGATTTAAGGGATTTTTTTTAAAAATAATTAAGTCGCTTATTATTTGCTTGTACAAACCATGCCATCATTTCTAAAAATGTAAATTTTGGGCAGAGCCAAGGATCTCTTGCCCCTTCCATTATAACGGTTTAATATTGCCCAACAAATTTTGTTTGAACATGCATCAAGCTACACCTCAATAGGAAGCTAAACATCAAATATGAAGTCATTGCACAATCAGTTCATGACAAGATTTTTAACAAGAGCTTTGCATCCGAGATGCTGGGATCGAGTTCTGGTGGCTAAAATGTAATCTGTGCAAGCAACTGAAACTTCTGAAAGTGGGGCAACAATTTTGGACACCTAGTACAAATTTGGTAAAGATCAGATGTTATCATGCTGACACTGCCTGCAAGTCGGAAATCAAACACGAAAACAATATAAGAGGCATAATTCCTGAAAAAACATTCAGCAGGAATGGTTTTCAAACTCATCCAAGACGTTCTCGAGTAGAACACATGGACCAAATTTGGTAAAAATTTGATAACGTTTAAGTTATTGTGCTGCCTGCAAGTCAGAAATTCAAACAAGACTAGACCTGTTCGTAAGCACAGCTAAAGAAATACCCCTGCAATGTGCAGGCCAACCCAAAATAAAGACTGCTATCAAGTCGATTTTTAAAAATATGTTAGCACATTGTATAGGTACTTCATTTTGATACTCAGAAAAGGAAAATAAAGTGTCACCATATGGTGACACAAAAAGATAACCCCGCTTTTTTAACAATGCAAGCATGACTATAGCTGATAGTTTTGGGGTATATACAAATTCTAAGTCCATAGAGGGAAATGACACTGGCAATAGGATGCACATGCATACCAAATATCAAGTCACTCAACCAAGTACTTTACAGGTTATTCATGACTGAATTTTGGACGGATGGATAGCGGGACAGATGGACAGACTGATGGACGGACCTTGTACTGTGGGTAGGCATCGGTAAGATAGAGTTGCACATCAAATATGAAGTCATTCCATTGAGTACTATGCAAGTTAAACATGAATTAATTTCAAGGCGGACAAATTTGAAGTTCATAAAGGGCATAAACTCTAGCAATAAAATCTCGAACGACACCTGCATTTCAATGTGGGTATACCGCAATAGGATACACTTGCATACCAAATATTAAGTCAATCAACCAAGTACTTTACAAGTTATTCATGCTTGAATTTTGGGACAGACGGACAGGCAATGACTCTGGGAATAAAATCTCGAACGAAACCTGTATTTCACTATAAGTACACAGCAATAGATATACTTGCATCCCAAATATCAAGTCACTCAACCATAGACTTTACGAGTTATTCATGAATAAATTTTGGGACAGACTGACTGATGGATGGATGGACAGACAGATGTGGGTAGACATCAATAAGATAGATTTGCACATCATATATGAAATCATTCCATTACGTACTCTGCAAGTTATTCATGAATTAATTTGAAGGTGGACAAATTTAACTCCATAAAGGGCAATAACTCTGGCAATAAAATCTCGAATGATACCTGCATTTCACTATGGGTATACAGCAATAGGATACACTTGCATACCAAATATCAAGTCACTCAACCATGTACTTTACAAAGTTATTCATGATTGCATTTTGGGATGGATGGACAGACGGACAGACAGACAGTCAGACAGACAAGGCAAATCCTATATACGCCCGCTGGAGGTCTAAAAACAATCTAATGGGTGTAACACCTGAAAAGAAAATTCAGGCAGGACTGGTTTTTGAATTCATTGATGACATTCAAGCAGAGCCTAGACCAAAATTTGGTAATAAAAATTGTAAACGGTTCAAGTTATCGTGCTCATGCTGCTGGAAAATCAGAAATTCAAACCAGAAAACAATCTAAGAGGCATAACTCCTGAAAAACAAGAGCTTTACACCAGAAATGCTGGGGTTTAATAGGGGTGGCTAAAAAGGAATCTGTGCTAGCACCTGAAACTGCTGAAACTAGGAGGCACAGGACAAATTTGATAAAAATTGGATAATGTTTATTCTAGTTATTATGCTGACACCACCCCAAAGTCGGTAATTCGAAGAAGACAAGTTGGAAAATCAAATAAGAAAACAATCTCAGAGGCATGACTCCTGAAATTAAATTCAGACAGGGCTGGTTTTCAAACTCATCCAAGACATTCTTGAGTACAACCCACATACCAAATTGGGAAAAAATCGGATGTTTATTTAAGTTATTGTGCCGACACCACCTACAAGTTTGAAATTCAAATATGAAAAACACAACGCCAGAAAAAACACATTCAAAACATTCTTGGAGTAGAACTCACATACCCAATTTAGTGAAAACCGATAGCATTTTTTCAAGTTATCATGCTGACACTGCTCGCAAGTCGGAAATTCAAACAAGAAAATCTAAGTGGCATAACTACCAAATAAAACTTTGGGCAGGACTTGTTTTCATACTCAGCGAAGACCTTCTCGAGGAGAACCCACAGACCAAATTTTATGAAAAGTGAATAACATTTGTTCCAAGTTATAATGCAGACTCCATCCACAGGTCGAAAGTTCAAACAAAAAATAAAACAAAAACAAAGAAAAATAAAGCCACACAAAGTAGATCTTCTGTTTCTCAAACCATTATTTGTAAAATTGCATGTGAGCAAGCGTTTTTTTTAAAATTATTTTCTATTTCTGTAATTATTACTTTGCCATCATATGTTCATGTTCTTGGCTTATGTTTCAGGCCTCATAATCTACGGTATAGCATGAGTGGTGTTGTATTTTGTCCCTTGAGTTGCAAAGCCTTCTTGCACTGAAGGGACAAAATACAACACCACCCATGCTATTCCATGCAAGAAGGCTTTGCACTCAAGGGACAACTTTATCAATTTTTTTAACTTGGGTAAAATATCAGACATAAATCATTTAATTTTAATTTTTTTTATGTTTACATTGGTTATAAAAAGAGAGCATGTAGCAGCCAAAAGGACCATGTGGGAGAGCCTGAGAAACAGATTTTTAATTTTTTTTCGCCTAACCACAGAAAAAAAATTCAAACATCATCTTCACAACATTAGAAAAAGTGAACCCTATAACTTGCCCTGACTCTCAGTCAGTTGGGTGATCTAAAATGTACCTTAATGGCCATTTTTATACATTAGGTTGGCCTGAAAAGCAAGAAAATTGCATTTTTAGGTCTAACTTTTTCAAATTTTCTTTCACTGTAATGAACCATTATCAGCCCAGCAAGTCGGTGATGTGCACCATATTTGAGCAATCTAAAGTCTTAACATGCATCCCAAAAATCTGGAATTAAAACTTGCTTTTATACTGTAATTAAAATATATACTCTCCCAAAAAAGAAAGTGTGCATGCTAAAAAATAACACTAAAAAAGGATGTATATCATTTTCATTCATGGAAATTTTATTCAATCACAGATGAATTAATTTGTGATCAACACGAGAAATTTCATTATGCTACGACGAATACTCTTGGTGCCATGGAGAGTCAAAGACACTAAGGGTCAAACACAAAAGTCACACACTCAATATCTGGAATGACCTCCATCTGCATCGACTACTGTTGTGCATCTACGTCTCATGGAAGCGAATAAGTTAGCATGGAAGTGAGTTAGGGTAGGGTTAGGTTAGGGTTAGGGTAAGGTTAACCCTAACCCTACTCTACACCACTGCAGTCGAGCACGACGATGACATAACGTCAAAATCGGACGAATTGCAGGTCTTCAAGGACGTAAGCCGTATTCTCTCAGCTGGTTGATTGCTGTTTGAGGATGTATCCGTCTCAGGTTAGGGATGTTCCTAGCTGTCGTCGTTGCCGTTTGTTGCCGGTTCCGGAGATGGACGACACAGATATACCGATCTTGTGCAGGGGTGGTAACCCGGGGTCTCCAGGAGCGGGGTCGGTCTCAAACGTCATCATGTTGTGCATGTCGATGGAATAGCCTGTCTACAGTGTTACAGTGGCAGTTCAAATGCTGGGCAACCTCTCTGTGTGTTCTGCCAGCTCTAATCATACCCAGGGCAAGGAGATGTTGATTCATTGGCAATCTTGGCATGCTAATGTGGAGTCGTTTTAACAGCAGCGCAAGTTTGAATGTGAACGATAGGAAGGCCTTACTTTAGTGTTTAAATACCCAAGGATTCACACTGCTGCATGAATTTTCAGACTCTCCACGTGCAAAACATGCCTTTTCACAAACGTGCAGCACGTCATTTAACGTTAATGCAATTTTAATGGGGAAAGCTGTTTTTGTGTTCAATATAACTTATTCATGAACAGGTTAACACTCTTTACACCTACGAAATTAATTTTTTGGAGTTTGATCAATTTCTGCAATGCACACTTTCTTTTTTGGGCAAGTATACTTAACAAATATAAAGACATTTTGAAAGTCAACTCTCTCAAATAAATAAACTATGATCGTAATGGAAAGTAATCTTAGACGGAACTGTAAGCTAAAAGAATTCCAATACTACTTCTGAATTTTACTCCTGTTGGAATATTATTAACATATGGTCACTGTAAAATAAACAACCTTATCTAACATAGACTGAGGAACTCCTTGTAAAGCAGCACTAATATTTTTCAAAGGTTTCTTTTCTAGCTGACAAGGCACATTCAACTTCTTGTCAGATTCATTTGCAACCTTCTTCAAAGCTTCTTGCACCTGAAAAAAACATAATATAATAATTATTTTCAGTATTGTCTTCAAACATTTTCGTAACACAAAGTTCAGAGACTGGCCTTAAAATTTGTTGTGATTCCTAAGAATCGGTTTTAATTCTTGCATACTCCTGCTGCGAGAGTCAATTTTCAGTTATTAATTTAGAATGAGAGTGTCAGTGAGTCCAGTACATATTCCATGATAAAAACCAACCTCACATTCATGTATTTACTGGAGTTTAACCCCTAGCCTAGTTCCAATATTCAGGGTTTGGGTGGTTTTACTGATAGTTACAGTACCTTGGCAGTGTTTCTAGAGAAGTCTTCACTGCCTGTACAGGCAGTCATGACTTCACTGGACACCACTGCTAAGTCAAAGTGTTTCCTTATTTGGAGGTAGAAAAGAAACAAGTGGCCCCAAGGGGCCTTAAATCGCTCACCTGACAAAGTAGTTCAAAGGAGAGCATTTTAGGTCACATTCAGCTAGTCATGGCTTATCAACACTATAGAGAAATAAATTCATGAAATTTTTCATAGGTCCTACTGACTGGGTCCAATTCCACCTGCTGTAGACAAGCACTGTCATAATCTAAGGGCTGTTATGTCACTGCTGTTTGAAAGGCATAATTGATGGAAAAATACTAAGGAATGGATTTTAAAACTAGATGAAGCGATTGTGCCCACACAATATACAGGATTTTCCTTCTATTTTCAGTTCCTGCACTTTCACATCCCAAAATGGAGATAAACGCATAAAGAAAGATTTTTTTTTATTTTTGTTCCGAAATTTTGAAGTCCCAAACAAAATATTTTCAGACTAAATTTTTTTTTTTCCTTCTTAAAATTAACCAATACGCATAAAAAAACAAAAAACTAATATCCAGATTTTGGTCCAAAATTTTCGAAGTCCCACCCGGAACCCAAATTTGCAGTGTAAAAAAAAATATTTTTTTTGTCTTAAAATTGACCGAAACGCATAAAAAACCAAAAAAATCATTTCCGGATTTGGTCCAAAATTTCTTAGTCCGGACCAGGACCCCAAATTTTCAGCCTAAATATGAACCCACCCGCTGTAGACAAGCACTGTCATAATCTAAGGGCTGTTATGTCACTGCTGTTTGGAAGGCATAATTGATGGAAAAATACTAAGGAATGGATTTTAAAACTAGATGAAG
The DNA here is from genome assembly GCA_031216915.1 of Pictodentalium vernedei. NCBI lineage: Eukaryota > Metazoa > Mollusca > Scaphopoda > Dentaliida > Dentaliidae > Pictodentalium > Pictodentalium vernedei. Next base: position 319,823,151 of record CM062295.1, read on the forward strand.
CGATTGTGCCCACACAATATACAGGATTTTCCTTCTATTTTCAGTTCCTGCACTTTTATATCCCAAAATTGAGATAAACGCATAACATTTTTTTTTTATTTTTGTTCGGAAATTTTGAAGTCCCAAACAAAATATTTTCAGACTAAATTTTTTTTTTTCCTTCTTAAAATTAACCAATACGCATAAAAAAACAAATGAAAGTGTCAAAGACACTGTAGCTCAACTTGTCAAGACAAAGACATGCACATGTATAGTATGTGACACAGCAATGACAAACATCTAGGTAATGACCTGATAACAAAGGTACATATAAAGTATTGTAATGGTCTGTACATAAATACTGACTGTTGCCTGTAACAAATGTATAGGTGAAGTATTGTAAAGGTGGGTGACAGTCAGATGCTAAACTAGAAAAGAAAACTTTGAGTCCCAGAGTGGGTCTGACTGAACCCCAAAATATTTGTTCTCATAGCAGTGATAACAAAGGCACCCCAAAACACACTCGTTCCTGTCCCAAGGTGAAAACAAAGGTACCCAAGAAGTTTTGTGAAGATGAATTCATAAATACGAGCTGTATAGAACTTGTGACAAAAAACTGATTGGACCTAATTTTGGTACAAAATGGCCACTGGCAGCCATCTTGAATTTTGGACCGTACCCAGAAACACTCATTCTCGTCCCAAGGTGATAACAAAGGTACCCAAGAAGTTTTGTGAAGATCGGTTCATAAATACAGCCTCTACCCTGAGCTGTATTGACATGTGTGCTCACATTGTGCAAGTAGCACTGAATAAGTCAAAGTTCATCTAATTTGCATAATTTCTGCACGAAAAAACCCCCTTAGAATATGTGATGTATTCCATGTTACTAAACAGTCATACAAAAATTTATCCAAATCAGAACTTTCATACAGAAGTTCTGTACAAAAGACTGATTGCACTAATTTTGGTACAAAATGGCTGCTGGTGGCCATCTTGAATTTCGGACCACACCCAAAAACACTCGCTCTCATCCCACGGTGATAACAAAGGTACCCAACAAGGTTCGTAAAGATTGGTTCATAAATATGGCCTCTAGTCTGAGCTGTATAGAAGTTGTGTACAAAAAACTGATTAGACCTAATTTCGGTACAAAATGGCCACTGGCAGCCATCTTGAATTTTAGACCACACCCAGAAACACTCGTTCTCGTCCCAAGGTGATAACAAAGGTACCCAAGACATTTCGTGAAGATCAGTTCATAAATACAGACTCAAGTCTGAGCCGTATTGACATGTGTACTTAATGTGTGTAAGTCGCACTGAAATATCAAAGTTCATCTAATTTGCATAATTTCTGCACGAGAAAAAAACCTGTATTATATGTGATGTATCCCATGGTACTAAACATTCACACAAAAAATTATTCAAATCAGCGCTTTCATATGGAAGTTCTGTGCAAAAATCTGATTGCACCTAATTTTGTACAAAATGGCTGCCATCGGCCATCTTGAATTTCAGACCGGACCCAAAAACACTCGTTCTCGTCCCACGGTGATACCAAAGGTACCCAAGAAGTTTCGTAAAGATCGGTTCATAAATACGGCCTCTAGCCCGAGCCGTATTGGCATTTGCACTTACAGTGCTGAAATTAACACCAAAAAACATCAAAATTAGTCTAATTTGCACAATTTACGCACAAGAAAAAAACCCGTATTATATGTGATGTACCCCATGGTACTAAACATTCATACAAAAAATTATTCAAATCAGAGCTTTCATATGGAAGTTCTGTACAAAAAACAGATTTCTGCATCATCGGTACAAAATGGCGGCTGGCAGCCATCTTGAATTTTGGACCGCACCCAAAAACACTCGTTCTCGTCCCACGGTCATAACAAAGGTACACAAGAAGTTTCGTAAAGATCGGTTCATAAATACGACCTCTAGCCCGAGCCATAGCCAATTGTTGACGTACGGACAGACGGACGACGGGCCATGACAATAGCTCAAATTTGACTGCGTCAAAGTTGAGCTAAAAACTAATATCCGGATTTTGGTCCAAAATTTTCGAAGTCCCACCCGGAACCCAAATTTTCAGTGTAAAAAAAAATATTTTTTTTGTCTTAAAATTGACCGAAACGCATAAAAAACCAAAAAAATCATTTCCGGATTTGGTCCAAAATTTCTTAGTCCGGACCAGGACCCCAAATTTTCAGCCTAAATATGAACCCAAGGACTTGGCTTGAACCCCCCCCCCCCCCCCCCCCCCAAACGATTCTTACTGGTAGATCTGAAGAATAAGATTTTTAAAGAATATTCCTCATACTGCACTAATTTAAACATTTGGGCTCTCATAGAGAGCCCAAATATGGACCCAAGAAATTGATTTCAATAAACATGTGAAACAATCTTCAAAGATGTTATATTTGAAATTTGAAAGCTTTTGGAGTGGTGGTTTGGAAGAAAAGTAGTGTTAAATGTATTTCCCATTACCGACAGTGTTAAAAAATGCTGACTCAGCACTTTTTCGAAGTCCCCAAAATTTTAAGTACCCCATGATAAAACTGATAGCAATTTTTTTTTACCATTCCATTCTGCTGGTCCTAAGGAAGCTTCACACCAAATAAGAATTCTCAGTGCTGCGTAGTTTTGGAGATATGGGCATTTTAATTTTTTTTCTATTTTTAGCTCCTTCGGTTCCCATGGGTGATGGGAAAATTTTTTTTGGCATAAATTAAGTACTTATGACCCAATAAGCCCTCATATCAAATTTGGTTCAAATCTGCCTCTCGGTTTGGAAAATAGAAATTCTGGGTGGGGCGACAATTCTTGCCCCTCCCATAATGAAGGCAAATATAGCTCCTCGAACTTCTCGAGAGCAAATCTGAGTCTAAAACACATAAGGAAGCTGCACTCTAAATATCAAGTCTCTGCTGCTACTGGTTCATGAGGAGATCATTTTTTAAGATTTTGGTCTCCCTTGAGGGCGTGGCACCACCCAGGGAGAGGAGCAACTTCATTTGAACAAATTCAAATTGGCATTGGGTCATAAACATTTACCCAACATTTGAATAAAATTGGGATAGTGGTTTTGGAGAAGTCGGTTTTGTTAAGTTTACGACGGACGACGACCACTAGACGACGGACGGAAAGTAATCAGTAAAGCTCCCCTTGAGCTTCATTCAGGGGAGCTAAAAAGTAGAATTGTCCATGATTTTAACTCCTTCCATGCAGCTGATGGATATTCCTGCCCAAGATACGATTTCTCTTGCCACTGAAATAAGGATAATTTGGGCACCTTTAATTCACTGTTCCCTCAGTAAATTGAATGACTTTTTTCCCCAATGATTTCTTGAGTTAAATTTAGATGAATTTGTCAATAAATCTAGTCATGGCTGCTGTGAAGCAGCCATGACTAGATTTGATGGAAAATATCTCGAAAACACTCAGTGGGTTAAGGACACCTTCAGAGGCCAGGACAAGAATCAAACGAACATTCAGCCAGAATCAAAGTTGATTTTCATCATTTTCCTTCCGAGAACCACTTGAGAATCAATTCTGAGCCCTGCATGCAATATTTGGTCTCAATAGACCTTTCAAATTACCTTTTATTTTGACAAATATGAAAGCATACCACGTGTTGCAGTCAATGAGATGCATACCATTCGCCACTGTTGATCTCTTTCTTGAAACCCATTTATATACATGGCATTCCGATTTCCACTTGCCAAGCCCCATCCACCCATCTACTATCTGCTTGTTCCCTTTCATCTTAATACATATTCAGTGGTGCCCCCTTAAATTGGCTATCTTTTAAGTGAATATAAATTTCAAGCACCATGCCATTTACCACACCTTCAATACAAATTTGACTCACAATATTGCATATAGGCTACAAAGCAAACTCTGGTTAATTGAATTAAAAATCCTGTAATATGTCAAGAAATTTCCCCGACAGTCACCAAATTCCCATTGTTTATAGTATAGACCTTCTTGGACTCATTACACCAAATAAAAGCATTTCATCTATTATATCTTGTTGGACAGAGCTCCAGGAGTTCGGTCACACAAGATACAATACAATAAATGGTAAATAAATGCAATTCAGCTCTGGAATACACAAAAGTGACCAAATTCCAAAGTGAATACTCCTGTTAAAGGAAGAATTTTCATTGACAAAGTGGCTATTTAAAACGGTTCCACTTAACCAAACTTGCATATCCTGTCTACATAAATTTCACTTCATGGAAAGCAGCTTGGTTGGTTAAAGTGACTGCCATAACAACAGCGTAAACTGAGGACTAAAAGCATAGTAAAAGCAGAATAATGACAAGCACTGGACAAATTTCCTTCGTACT
>CM062295.1:319827588-319886666 GCA_031216915.1 Pictodentalium vernedei
GGATTATGAAATAAGACAAGAATTGTGACAATTGGGAATATGTTAATTTCTGTTCCCTGTATGCTAGGTTTTCAATAAAAAATAATCTCAGGTGTATACTGTACTAAAGAATTGAGGGGTGGGTTAATGTGGTCCTCACAGTTAATATATGTCAACGAAAGTTACCAAGTTACAGTGAAATTATTCCAAAACGAGTCATCCTATCAAGTTACAATGAAATCCCTTCATAAATATGGCCATGGTTGACTGATCGCAACCAAAAGGGGACGTTCTCATATAGACATTATACAGAGTCATTCTACCAAGTTACCATGAAATCCCTTCATAAATACGACCTGTAGACTGTGCTAAAGGTCTTCGGGCTCGGACAGCCACCACGGTTGACTGATCACGACTAAAAGGGGACGTTCTCATCTAGACATGACCTCAAACCTGCATATGAAATTTTGTGACGATCGGACAAGAACTACAGGGTGAAGCCTGTGCTAAATGTGAATGTGAACAGACTCACAGACTCCCAGACTTAAAGATTTCCGCACATGTGATGGCAATACCTTATCTTGACTTTGTCAAGTTAAGCTAAAAATTATCTCAGAACTGAAAATTGATTCTCGCTGGGGTTAGCAAGAATCAAAATTGATTTTCACAAATCGGTATGAATTTTAAACTGGATGAGTCCTTAATTATTTTTTTAAAGGCGATTTGTAACATGGGTATTTTTTTCAAAGATACCATGCTACCAGCAAGAGTAGACTCAGTTTAGTAAGATTTTGTTCATAAATGTTTGGTTACTATTTATTGGAGAGTACCAATAGCACTCTCCAATAAATTGCAACTGTACAATTGTGTATAAGAAATTTTTCTTCTACTGCTGAGCAAACATCAAGCGAAAGCATACAGTGTAAAGCCATTAAAGCGGCTTCCAGCACTTTTCAACAGAGCCATGATAGTGGCTTCTAGCACTCAACCAGAAAAGGCCAGACAATTTGGTGGCTCTTCTTCAGATCATGAGAAGTTGAAAAAAAAAGTTTAGAGCCCTGGAATTGGTTACAAGGTTCTAATCAACAAGTTGAAAAACAAGAGGCTACATGGGAAGGAGGCTGATGAGTTCACCTGAGAAAGTTATTTTAACCCTTATGGGCCTAGAGATTTTTACATATTTTTTCTACACTTTGACAGTCCACATCCTGTGATGAGTTCACCTGAGAAAGTTATTTTAACCCTTATGGGACTAAAGATCTTCACATATTTTTTCTACACTTTGACAGTCCACATCCTGTGACTTTGCTGCTGTTTTTGGCAAGTCATGGCTGCCTATATAGGCAGCCAAGACTTGCCTAAAAAACAACTACCAAGGTACTTAGAATGAAACTTGTGAGTTACCCAAAGACTGCATGTTGGGGCACCTGTTCTGTTGCAAAAAATGTAATCAAAGTCGGATTTGGGCCCTTGAGGGTTAAGGAGTTATTGCCACATTCAGAAACTATGACTAGTTAATCCCACATAGGAATGAAGTCATGTAATTATTTATAACTCTGTTGTCCCTACCCGTGGATTTAAATGTCCATATTTTCAGTAATGCTGTAAAAGGCGAGAAAATTTGAAGTCCACTGGGTGATTCTTTTCTTTTGCTTTACAGTGAGTTTTGAATGATTTCAAGTGATTTATTTTGCATATGCAGGGTTTCCGCTAGACCGGCTGCGGGTCCGTCAACCGGACCCATTCCCCCGTCGATCATACTATGATCAGTCAGAAAAGCTGGTGGTTAAAATGTCGAGTACAATGCTGTATCATAACGACACTCAGGATCCTTTGTTTCCACATAATATAGGCATAATTATGTTGTATACTATGTCTACTATTACTGGCTATTACTGGCGACAACCGATACATTATAACCCCCAGACGAGAGGGGGAAACAAAGTCCAAATCCTAAACGTTGCCTATAAAATTTCGGACTCAAATTGTAGTGTTTGGTCCGAAATCACTGGCTTTTATTTCGAGCGATAAATGATGTAATTGCACGTGCATGACGTCACACGTCCGCAACATGGTTCTTTTCGAATATTTTGTTCTCTCTGCATTTCCAATTATTTACTTTGGCACATATCAGGTTGTATAAAAAAAATTAAGGTCAAACATCGAAGTCACTGTCAGGATTCGTGGATTTTGTGTTGTTTTGGGTTTGTATTTTTATGAAACCTCCGACCAGATGTAGTATTGTGTGTCCCGTGGGAATTTAGAGAATTATAGAAGGAAAAAATACATATTTTCCACTTCAATTATTTAGCATGTTAGCGACCAGAATGCCCCCAGAGAGCACCTAAAAATAAAATTTTCCCAGACCCCCCCCCCCCCCCCCCCCCCCCTCTATATACATGTGTGGCAGATGCCTTCGGCGTCCGAGTTTCACTTTCTTTAAACTACCGGACCCACAAATTTTCCCCTGGCGGTAACCCTGGCATATGCAAACAAAATTTTGGCAGTTTGTTGAAAATTTCATCCAATGGACCCATTCTACTGCCCCCTTGGGGGATCAACTGGGAGAAAATTTGTTTCTGTGCATAAAACCACACAAAATCCTGCAAACCCATTTTGAAGCAAACCAATTTCACCCAATCAACCCCACACCACATCAAAGGGCCGCATTCAGTCCAGCGGATCTCATTTGTTGAACAAACATTGATAATTTTATCCACTCACATAAAAATGTGACTGAATTTTACCACAATCAACCCAGACACGCCAGGTCAGATTTCTTTAAACAAATGAATAATAAATTCTCCATAGGGTTTAATGTTAAATCTCAAAACACCTCTGGTGAAGCCTGAAAGATTTGTTGAGCATAATGCCTTGGACAAATTTTAATACAGGAATCCTAGTAATACAGTATACAAAGTAGCAAATTATTCTGCTTTGAGGATCTGAAGATTTTTAAAGAATTTTATGTGTATTGCACAATGGGAAGCTCAAATATCAACCGAGGAAATTGATTTGAACAAATTTGAATCCTACCCCAACAAGGATGCTGTATACCAAACAGCAAAAGATTCTGACCGACGAGAATTTTTCTCACACTGCACCAAGTTAAACTTTGGGCTCCCATAGGGAGCCCAAATATGAACCCATGAAGTTGATGGCTGCAAAGGTTTCAGGATACTGTTATATCATAGAATATTGTGAAAAGACAACCTCTACAAAGAACCTGAGGCTCAAGTAAGCCTAAAGAGACCACCTGAATCAAGCTGTCTAAAGGGAATGGAGATTGTGATAATGTGCGAGAGTTTCTCTATAAATTTCCAGAAATGTTCTATTCAATCAACAAGAATTTTTTGTACGTCAAATCTTGAATTTCGGGTTGATCCGAGATTTTTGAATTGAATCAGAGGATTTCAAATTGAACTGAAGCTCATTGATTTCTTCAAGTTGAAGATATCACATCATCTTATACACATGGAATATAGCAAATAGCATCTTTCCCCATGTATGCAAGGATTGTAATCAGCAGTGACTCATCTGTCTGGGAAACTCATTCAAAAAGGAAGAATATGTCAGAAATGTAATCAACCTAGTTTTTGAACTCTTGTGTTTTCTATGACAAAAACGAGTTAAAAAAAATTCCGAATCAGCACAACTTCAAATCTTCAAATCAAATCAAATTTTGTAACTTTGCAGAGCCTAATTTCTTCCAGAATCAATGTAAATATAACATATCAACTGAATGTATCATAAAGATTATTATGCTAATAGGCCACATGCAATTTACAGGTATGCCATCCAAAAACACCAACTGCTGCTTTCTGTCAACTTGGTAATAATTTTAAAAGAACTTATGATTTGGCAAATGTGTCTATTAACAAGAACCAGAATTGTCCAGTGGAAGTCCACTTACCTTTTTGTCATCTCTTGTACTGCTGCTTTCAGTTTGGAATAAGTACATACTTCTGAACGGTTGTGCAACATACTGACTACAGTATCTGAGCTTCGAAATTTTTCAGCTAATAGCTTGTATTTGTATGGCAGAGTGAGGGATGGAGCTGCAGGAGTAACAAGTGAATGAAACTTCTCAAAAGCAGGAATTTTCATTTCAACTTCTCTGAAAATGAAAAATAAACTCTTAACTCATCAAGAAAAACACGGCAAGTTCCAAACTTAGTTCCAAATTTGAAAGCATGTCCATTTGTGAAATGTTACCTGTAATTGGAGAAAATCTTCTATCATTAGTTTCAGAGAATAATTTACAAATCAATATTGTCCTGTCTTTTTCAATAGTAAATGAAAGTGTCAATGATGTCATCCTATCAAGTTACAATGAAATCCCTTCATAAATGTGACCTGTAGTCTGTGATCAAGGTTTCCGGGTTTGGGCCCAGGCCGCCATCATGGCTGAATGATCGCGACCAAAAGGGGACGTTCTCATCTAGACATTATCTGGAGTCATCCTACCAAGTTATGATGAAATCCCTTCATAAATATGACCTGTAGACTGTGCTAAAGGTTTTCGGGCTTCGGGCCCCTGTAGCTGTCACAGTTGACCAATCATTACCAAAAGGGAACGTTCTCATCTAGACATTATATGGAGTCATCCAACCAAGTTACAATGAAATCCCTCAATAAATATGAAAAGTAGATTGTGCTAAAGGTTTCGGGTTTTGGGCTCAGTCATCACGGTTGACAGATCGTGACCAAATGGGGAAGTTCTCATCTAGACATCATACGGAGTCATCCTACCAAGTTACAATGAAATCCCTCCATATTAAATATGATTTGCAGACTGTGCTGAAAGTTTTTGGGTTTCAGGCTTGGGTAGCCGTCACGGTTGACAGATCATGACCAAAAGGGGACGTTCTCATCTAGATATTATATAGAGTCACCCTACCAAGTTACCATGTAATCCCTTCACAAATATTACCCGTAGACTGTGCTGAAGGTTTTCGGGTTTTGGGCTCGGCAGCCATCACAGTTGGCCGATTGTGACCAAAAGGGGACATTCTCATCCAGACATGACCTCAAATCTGCATATGAAATTTTGTGAAGATCGGACAAGAACTACAGGGTGTAGATTGTGCTAAAGGAAAATGATAAATTTAAAGTAATTTGAATATTTTTTATACTTTTCCAATGGCCCAGACTTAGCTGGTGCAAACTCGATATAATTCAGGGCCAAACAAATTTTAACCCCCCCCCCCCCCCCCCAATCCCCAAAATTTGCATACAAAGCCGAAAAATTTAAGTCCTCTCTGGTCCTCCATACTTTTGTTAACTGCACATGCGCGGTAACCAGGAAGGTACCGAAATTGGCACCAAGCATCATTCTTTCTATAGTGCCTGCTAAATGTTATAATCAGCGGGGAGGTATGAGTACCCACTCATGCAGTGACCGTTGGGAGCGGGAGAGCAGGAGAGTGGAAATTCACTCTCCACTTTTAGATTTTACGAGAGTGAAAAATTTTAGGAGAGTGATTTTTAAAATAATGCCTCGGGCCAATTCGCCCCCAGGTGGAATAACGAGGATTGGTGGTGATTGCTGTTGAGAAATCAGTAGGCCTAATGACGCGCGATTTCCAAAATAATTGGTTTTATGACGTTTCGGCCTTGAGACGTTTCGGCCCTAAGAGGCCAAAACGTCTTAGAAATTGGGCCGAAACGTCTTCACATTCGGTAATTCTTTTTTAGATGTGATTGTGTGGAGGGGTTAAAGTATGCTATCGCCAGTATTCGCGCATTTCGTTTCTCTCTTCAAGCATCGTGAAAGCGAAACTCGAAATGCACCCCTTCCCAGCAAACCTGTCGTCAGCGACCACCTGTCTTTAACGACCATTTTTGGCAAGTCCCAAGGGTGGTCGCTCATGACCAGGGGTCAGCCTGGCAGCTGATTTTAGGGAGAAGTGACTTCTCCCTTCAGAGACTTTAGGGAGAAGACAGGACCCAGGAGGGAGAAGTCAGTGGACATGAAGGAGAAATCAGAAAAAAAAACATAAAACGTATATGACATCGTGACAAAATAAATGAACATAGAGGACACAATTGTGGAGAAAAAAATAAATAAAAGTTTATACAAACACACACAAAACTAAGTCAAGATGGTTACATAACAGAATGTAGGTTAAAATCCCCCACCCCACCCTACAAAAAACTGTGTCGTTCATGGTTTCTGAATACCCCCTAACTCTTTGCCTAACAGTGATGACTAAGGTTACCGTGCAGTTGATTTTGTATTTGCCTCAACGATGTGGATTTGAAATTTAGTATGACCCATGGTGAGAGTGTTCTTCTCTGTAACGGAAGGTATATTCTTTTTAAAAAAATATTTAAAGTGTTTAAAATAAATTTCAAGTTCATATAAGAAGCTGGGTCATTCATGGTTTCTGAATACCCTAACTGAGTTGAAAAGCGTAGTTAAAAAAGTTTTCGATATCCTTCGTAAATTAAGCGTTATTAACAATTTGAGTTAATTAATTTCTTTGGTAAATGACAAAACATTTCAGTTGTCTCCCTTCCCGGCTGCGCTGGGTAAACTAATAATACACTGTTCAGAAAACTGACAATTTCTGCCAACCATCTTCCACTGACACGTGCGATTGGTGCTTTGAAGGTCTGCCATTCTCATCCATCCAAATACCTGTGATTTCTATTGTAGCCTTATTACATTTAACCCCCTTCCAACAAACTTCACAAGTTTTCAAAGAAAAACATTCAATGCAAATTGCGGGGCGAATTTCAATGCAGCCAATTTTTCAGTGGAACAGAGCGTAACCGCAAGCAATTTCGATATGGACGAACTGTCTCCAATACATTTTTTTTTTGTTTTGAAACGATGGTTAACTTTAATAAATTCTAATTAACTCGATGCGTGTCTTGTGTGATTCGTTGTTGTCTGGTACTTTGTTTTTAAATAGCCATTTTGTGCTGGTTGCTATCAGTTGGGGCGAATTGTTCGAACGACTACGCCATTGCAATTCTTTTCAGAAATATAAAATTGGGCTAGTTTAGGCTATTTTCATAGCCATGTGACGGACTTTAACAGCAACCGTGTTTACTGTTTTTTTGCGGAAGCGTGTGTTTTTAAAAAATAAAACATAAGAAAATACAGTAAACTGCCATGTCTCCCAAGGAAGTTTGGGAGGGCGACTTGAATTTCGCCCCCAATGTAAGCCAAGGCGACTTGAGGAATGACAAGGCGACTTCTTCGCCCAAGTCGCCCACTCGGCTGACCCCTGCTCATGACAGGTTCTTCTGTTCTTTGCACTTCTCCGACGAAGGCTTTGAACACGACCGGAAGATAAACGTGCGCGACTAATTACTCGCGGTATACGAAAAAGCGGTGCGCGATGGTGCGCTGGCGCGATCGCTCGCCGTTCCCAACGGTCACTGCTCATGGGAGGGCCATCCCCGTCTGGGCCTTTGGTAAGTATAAAAAATATACAAATTACTTTAAATTTATCATATTTTTATACTTATAACCAATGGCCCAGACTTAGCCGAATAGTAAAAAGGCTTGAGGGCCTAGCACTTAGAGGAATAACCAATCTCTCAATTACTTTGATAAAGAATAGCTCCTACAGGAGAACAGGAGAAGACAAGAGGAATTACACATGTCCTTCTCTTATAAAAAAAAAGAGAATGACATAACACCAACAATGTAATTGAGAATTACATAATTACATAATTTCTCCATTTAATGCCAGCATAACCCCTGCTAATTCGGTGAAGGAAACCAATTATAAAGCTAGTCCAGAGAATAAGATGCTTTATACCTAGGTGTAAAATAGGGATCTGTTGAGGTGCTTGCCCTGTGTGCCTGTCTGTGGAGCACCGGCAGTATGATCCGTTGAGTTGAGCTGAGAATGTCATAGAATGAACAAAGGGTGTGAACACCTGTGATGCGGGGTAATAATGTAAGTCAGAGAGCACTGCGGTGGATTCTAGACATTAACATTGCATTATTATTATTATTAATCATTTAAAAGTGTCCAAGGATATTGCATAGAAATGCTCGTTTGACATGTGACATATACAAATGCTTAACAGTGAGCTACACTTTAAAAATAGTACATAGATGAGACATAGTTATTGCTTCATACACGTTAAAACCACCCAGTACAGACGCTGGACTACTGTCTCTGGAGGAGGTATTCCCTTGCTTTTCACTATAAAGCCAGATAACATGAGGGAAAAACCGCCCCCCCCCCCCCCCTTTCCCCTTGTTCTGAAGGAAAATTCCTCAGAATGAAGAGGGCAGCAGAACAGCGTCAGTGCTCGAGCAGACAGCCTAAGACATCTTCTAGATGTAAGTTTAATGGACGACATTCTGAGCAACAGAAAGAGGACCTAAAGATCTAAGGTCAACGGAGATAGACTCTAAATTTCCAAGGTAAAACTTGGTAAATGAAGAGGGCCGTGTCCAATAGGCAGCCTTCAGAAGATCAGTAATGGCTATACTGTTAGAATAAGCCCAAGAAGTTGACAGTGCTCTAACCTCATGTGCTGAAATCTTGTTGACAGACGTTGATCCTAAGATAGACTTGCATAGGCAATACATATTGCCAGCTGAATCCATCTAGCGATAGAATGAACAGATATATCCTTTCTGTTAGGAATCAGGGAAAGAAAGAATCTTTTTCTTCCCTTTCTAATAAAACTTGATTGATGTTTATAAATGCGCATTCCTCTAACTGGACACAGCAAATGTCTACGGTTGTCCGAGGACGGTAAAGCCTTAATGATAATAGGCTCCAGCCACTTATCCGGAATCTGATTCTTAGCCAAGAATCCCACTTCCGTAGTGAGGGTAACAGAATTACCCACACTACAGTAATGGGAATCATCAACAGATAATGCATGAAGTTCACTCACTCTTCTGGCAGATGCAAAGGCTAAGAGAAAGGCCGTTTTATAGGTCAAGAATTTGAACTCTACATCGTCTAATGGCTCAAACGGAGATACTTGAAGCTTCAACAGAACCCAAGCCAAATTCCACTTAGGAATCTGAAGGTTCTAGGTCAATAAATAGAGAAATTTCTAACTAGCTTGGATAAAGAAGAATCTGATCCAAAAGCCAAGTTATCATGAGCATAAGTGTCTGACAACATAGACCTATAGCCCTTAAATGTGATGGGCTGCAAGTTTAATACGTCAAACAAGTAGACCAGGAAATTGGCAATCTGAGGGATGGACGGATTGTAAATGTGAACAGACTGGTCCGTACACCAACGGTAGAAAACCCTCCACTTTGCTGCATAATTCAATGAAGAGGAGGCCCTCCTACAGTTAGAAATTGCATCCACTGCTCGTCCTGTAAAATGTCTTTCGTGCAAGAAGGACCGCACAGCGGAAATACGTGAATGTTGAGACCTTCCGGGTTGTAATGCAGTGCACAGGACTTCCCTTATATGGAAGGTCCTTTCGAGGAGGAAGCTTCCGGGGAATGTCCCATAACAGACACCTGAGAAGATTGATCCAAGGTTTCTGTGATGACAGAGGTGCTACTAGCAGGATTTTGCAGTAGGACTGTTTGATTTTTAACAGAATCTGCTGAATCAACGGAGCAGGAGGATATGCATATCCTATCATTCCATCCCATGAGATCGATAGAGCATCTACTGCGTACGCTCGATAATCTGGGCATGGTGACATTGACTGTTCAGGTGTGTCACAAAAAGTTCTATCATGCGACGATCCCACTGGTAGCAGATCTGACTGAAGATTCACTTGTTGAGAGTCCACTCCGATGGTAACAGGCAGACTTTTCAAGAGCGAGTCTGCTAGTACGTTCCGACGATCCGGTATATGACGGACTGAGAGATGAACGTGATGACTCAGAGCGAATAGGAGAATCTTTTCTGTTAATTTGTATAACGGAATCGAATGAGTGCCTCCCTGGTTCCTGAGATAAGCCACTACCGACGAGTTGTCCGACAGAATATGAACATGGACGTTTGCTATTTGAGCAATCCAATGTTGCAGTGCTAGCCAGATAGACATCATCTCCTTGATGTTTATGAGCTTCTCTAGGAACCAAAGGTCCCAAAGACCCTAACACTTCAAGTCTGCAGGACTTAGGGACACACCCCAGCCCATCGGACTCGCATCCGTCATAATCATGAAGACTGGATCCGGCAGCTGAAGCAGAACTCCCTGAGTTAACCACTATAGATCCGTCCAAATCTGAACCTTTTGTTTTATTAGGTCCGTTAAAACAATCTGGGTTTCGAGCGAATGCGTCTTCACACTCCAGTTGATTTCAACAAGTTGCATCTGCCCCTCCTCAGGAAAGCTTATACCAAATATCCAAAGATTCTGACCAGTGGATCAAAAAAAAAAACAAAACAGGGAGCCCGAATTATTACTTAGTTCAAATATTCTTTAAAAATATTTTGTTTAGATCCACTGGTCAGAATCTTTGGATATTTGGTATCAGCCTTTCTTAGGAGGGGCAGATGCAACTTGTTGAAATCAATTCCCTGGGTTGATATTTATGCTACAATGTCAGGTGAGCGCCCTCAGGCTCCCTGGGGCCTCGTCTTTACTGACAACTGGAGTGTGAAAACGCATATGAACCCAGGGACTTGGCTTGAACAAACTTGAATCTCACCTCCAGTGGGATGCTGTATGCCAAATATCAAAAGATTCTGACTGGTGGATGTGAAGAAGAAGATTTTGAACAATATTCCTCATATTGAACTAAGTTATAATTCGGGCTCCCACAGGGATCTGAAGAAGATTTTTAAAGAAAATTCCTCATTTTGAACTAAGTTACAATTTGAGCTCCCACAGTGAGCCCAAATATGAACATAGGGACATGGCTTGAACAAACTTGAATCTCTCCCCCCCTAAGGATGCTGCATACCAAAGATCAAAACAATCCAACCGCTGGATCTGAAGATGATTGTTTAAAGAAAATCTAAATTTTATAGTAAATTTCCTTTCTTATTATACCTACCACAATTGTTTTCTACAGGCTTGCACTACAGTGGAAGTCCCTAACTCGGATAAAATTAGAGCTGAAACGGTTACGAATTTTTTGTAACCGGTTAACCGCGAGCTATAATCGGTTAATGACCGGTGAATGGTTATTTTAATAGTTCAAAAGAAAATTGGGGGAAAACATGACCGGGAGTACAGCGGAGCGAGGCTGCACAAAGTACAACTCACTCGGACGGCTGGAAAATAAAGAAACGATACGATATCGTAATCGTATTATCGTCAGTGAATACACCTACCTTGTTGTGAGCTGCATGTCACTGTATGAACTGATCAACTGTTGTTCAAAACCGTAATCCAGTAAATCCATGGGTCACTTCCAGGAATACCACTGAACAAAGTGACAAACGTACCTAAACATGCCTTATATTCCATATTCATCGGATGAAAAGGGTGTAAAAACGGACACAGAACACGTGATGCTGTTACCCACTGCCGTAAACCGGTGTTAAAGACAGAAGAATTGACACTGTCGTATTTAGCGATCCTCAAATTAACCTTATTAATCTTCCCCCAGAAATTCATTACGTATGGTAAAGTGAAAACTATTTTAAAATTTAAACCAAAGTTTCAGACTTTTGTGAAGACTGAAGACGAATACTAATTACACCATACACAAAAGAAAGGAAAAACAGTTGCACAGTACGTTCTTGAGAGTTGAGACGTGCGTCACTCGTCAGTTTCGGCCCTAGGACGTTTCGACCTTGAGACGATATGGCCGGTGACGTTTCGGCCTTTCCGAGAGCCGAAATGTCCCCGAGTGAACCGAATCAAGCTATGACGCAATAATACTGACTGCAAATAACTTTGAACCGGTCCCTGAAACATGTGGAATGAGAGTCGGATTATGCGACAGAGTTGCAGAATGACAATGATGCCAGAATCCAAAACTCTTGTCGATTTCTGTCGAATCTTGTCAACTCTCAGCAATAACAATGAAAGGGGTGATATCGGGTTCACCTACAGGCGTACAGCTATGCTCAAAGCAATGCTTGAATTACCTTTTACTGTGCTATTACTAGCGTATTAGATACAGCGACATGAAACTTCAGACAAAAACTTACTTTCTATTAATTTCTGCCTGCAGCGCTCATCATAAGATACAGAACGGTTAACCACGGTTACAAAATTTATAAGCGGTCATAATCAAAACCGAACCGTCAACGGTTAACCGTTTCAGCTCTAGATAAAATACTCTCTATTTTTGTCTTTCCCAAGCAAAGAAAAATGCCGAACAAGCTTGGAGAGGTAAGGATTAGTGCCGATACGACGCTTCCCCACATAAGAAAAAGTCTCTGAAAGCATGAACCTGTAACCCTTGATGGTAACAGGCTGGAGACCCCGAGAATCAAACAGATATACCAGAAACTCCGTAATCTGTGAAATCGAAGGATTGGCATAATCAACAGAGTGATCAGCACACCATCGACAGAAAACCTTCCATTTAGCTGCATAAGCTAAACCAGTGGAGTGCCTCCTTGAAGAAGAAATGCACTCCACTGCTCGTCTCGAAAAACCTCTACGGAGGAGACAGGACCTGACAAAAGATATGTGTTAAGGCACAATGCAGTCGGGTCGACGTGAAACCTCCTCGGGCGACCTTGACAAAGAAGGTCGCGACGTAGCGGGAGACGTGCCGGAACCGCCGCCATCAGCGAGCAGAGCTGATTGATCCACACCTGCTGAGGCAACAGGGGAGCGATCAGAATGATTCGACAACTGCAGGTTCAAATTTTGGCTAGAACCTGAGGAAGAATCAGAACCGGTGGGAAGGCGTAGCCGACTAGACCGTTTCAATCGAATGACAGAGCGTCCACGTCAAAAGCCAGAGGATCTGGACACGGGGACACGAAAGTGCCCACCTGATGGTTCCAACGAGTCGCAAAGAGGTCGATGTGGGGACGTCCCCAGAGATCGCAAAGCGACTGGAACACTGCCCTGTGGAGCATCCACTCAGTGGAAATAACCCTGTCCTGTCAGGACAGGGAGTCGGCTAGGACATTCAGACGACCAGGAATGTGATGAACAACCACTCCGGCGTGAACATCCTGAGCGAGCAGTAGAAGATCCTGAGCTAATTCGTATATCGGAACCAAGTGCGTGCCGCCCTGGTTCCGAACGTAAGCAACCACTGTCGAATTGTCGGACAGCAGAAGGACCTGGCGATTCGACAGGTGAGGGATCCACTGCCTGAAACTCAGAAGAAGAGCAAGAAGCTCCTTCTGGTTGATGTGTAGAGCTGCTTGATCCTGGTCCCACATCCCGTGTAGGGAAAGACCGAGAAGATCGAACGTCGCACCCCATCCGAGATCGCTGGCATCTGCCGTCAGAACGCGATCGGACGTGGGTAAGTCCAATAGAACACCCTGCGTAATCCATTGAACATCTGTCCAGGGAAGAAGGTGAGGACAAAGAGATTCCGAAAAAGGAAGCACCTGATCCAGAGAATCTACATTCGGCCTCCAATGACTGAGCAGAAAGTGTTGGAGAGGTCTGACACGCAGCCGACCTTGAGGAATGAGATCCGTCACCGAACCGCAGAGACCGATCAGCCGGAGAAAACTCCGAGCGGTCGCGGATGTGGACTGAGAAAGAGTCAGAGCAAAAGATGAGAGAATCACAGCCTTGGCCTGGGGAACCGCTACCAAATTGAATTGGGTTTGGAAAGCCATCCCCAGATGACAAAACGACTGAGAAGGGACCAGGTCCGACTTCTCCTCGTTGACTCTGAATCCTAGCGACGTGAGCAAGCTCAATAGAGTGGCGACATCCGACTCCAGAAAGGCAGTATTGGAATGCCTCTGGAGGATATCGTCCAGATATGCCGAAGTAGTCACCCTGGACTGTGTGCGATGGAACGCTATCACATGTGACATCAGTCTGGTGAAGGCCCAAGGAGCCAGGTTGAGGCCGAAAGGCATGGCCTTGAACTGGTAAACTCGCCCCAGAAAAGCGAACCTGAGATACTTCCGTGACACCTGATGCATCGGAACGTGGAAGTAAGCGTCTCACAGGTCGATGCTGGAAGCGAAATCTCCCTGGTGAATTGATTGGCAGACCGACATGAAAGTCTCCATGCTGAACTTGGGAGCAATGATAGACTGGTTCAGGATACTCAGATCGATAACCGGTCGGAGTCGGCCGTCCTTCTTCGGCACCAAGAACAGTTGGGAATAGAAACCCACTGACTGAATGTTCTTGACGACCTTGATCGCCCCCTTTGCCATAAGATTGCCAATCTCCGTGGACAAAAGTTCCCGACGTAAAACGTCTGAAGGAACTGTGGTTGGAAGAGGCACCCTTGACAGAGTGGGGTGCCGTCGGAAGGATATTCGCAGCCCAGACCGAACAACATCTAACATCCACGGATCGGATGTGATGGTGGCCCAATGGTCTGCGAACTCTGCTATCCTTCCTCCAACCTGGGACGAGTCGAGGTGAGGACCTTCATTTCGAGCCCCGACGAGGCCCGCGAGAGGAGAAACCACCTCCTCTACCAAATGAAGAATCCTGAGACTTCCCTCGATTCTGCCGACCTTTACCCTTACCCCTTGAGTAAGAAGTAGAGGCGGCGGCAGAAGGACCAGCCTTTTGCTTCACAGAGGAAGCAGAAGGGTACTTGTTCGGCTTGGAACGGCCCTTGCCACCCCTAGAAGGCTGATCAAGCTGACGAAGCAGCAGCTGATCTTTGGAATGACGTAGGACGTCATCCCGGACCGTCGACACGGAACCATGGAAAAGTTGCGGACCTGCCAAAGAAGCAGATCGAAGAGCAGCACGCTGCTCCTCGGGAAGGGATCGTTCTGTGTCCAGCACAGCATCCCTTCGAACTAATTCCAGATTAACCGTGTTACAGGCATGCGTGTGAGTAAGATGCATAAGCGCCTTGGACAGCACACGCAAAGGAGCCTGTACCTCGTCAAACTTATCTGGAGGCAGATAAGCAACCAAAGCTGAGACGACGTGATCTGAGAGAGAAAGCATGCCAAGCATCTCTCTAGATAAGCCCAACGTGGACTCCAGAGTCGTCATTGGAATGACAGCAGACTTGGGCTTGGAAAGCCATAGGGAAGTAGAGTCCTGATCCAGAACCGACAAAGTCTGGCAGACTGATGGATTGGCGGAATCGTAGGAACGATAACGCACAGGAGGCAAAAAGGTGTCAACCCTGGTGAAGAACGAAGTCTTCAGAGCCTTGGAATTCAGCTTGGAGTCCAATGCTGTAAAAGCTTCAACCACCTTTACAGACTGGCCTGGTTGAAGGCGCCCAGAAGCAGGTTGCTCCATAGGCTGTAGGCGCGCGACCGATGATCGCTGGCTGGCTGACACTGTCGGCTGGTTAGTAGGTTTGAGATCAGGCAGAAGCCCAAACACAAAGTCAAGAGCTGCCCCCAAGTCCAAAGACTGCTGGCCCTCGACATCAAGCATGTCGGACTCCTCCCCAGAGTCGGAAGACACATAGCCCATCGTGGGCAAACCAGCCGACGCCTCCCATGGTGTCGGGACACCAGAGGAATCAGAAACCGGCCTGTTTCCAATCCCGGGAGGTGGCGCCATAGGAGGCGCCTGGAAACCACTCGTTGCCTCACTGGAAGCAACAGGAAGGCTCTTTGATAGAACCTGAGTAAGTAAGGAGAGGGCCTCCCTAAGCTCACTGCCCGTACTGGCCGGTTCGACAGGGGAGCGAACCGGCAAAGTGGCTGACCCTCTTAACCAGCGAAGGGTCACGATCCTCCAAAACACCCGACGTGAGACGACGGGCGGCAGCCGAAACATCTGAAGGCAGATGTGTATAGGGGTACGAGGCACCCCGAGGATCAATATAGCGAGAACTCATGAGAGTCACCGCGGACCTCTGCGGGGCAGAAGGTCCAGGCTGCACAAAACACGTTGGTCACCCAAAACTGGTCGTGTGGCCAGAATGAGTGGACAGAAAACGCCACGGAGTTCATAGTGTCTCCACTAAGAACATCCGAATCCAAAGACACAACAGTGGTGCTCGACGGCACAGAGACCACAGAGATGGGTTCGCCGGCAGCCCCTTCCAACTTCGCTGAGTTGAAGTCAGGGAAGGCCGAGGCCGATATCCCACGTCTACAGTACCAGACATTCCTGCAGTCCCCTGCAGTGAAAAGCCGAGGCCGGCTGAAACTGATGACGAAGCAGACGGACCAACAGTATTAGTAGATACGTCGGGAGTCGTTAAGGTTGGTGGAATAGTGGAGAGAGCACACATGCTCGGCTCCGAAGGAGGAGTCACAACCCTAGTGACAGCCTCAGATGTCGACTGGAGGGGGACCGTAGTCCCGGAACCAGGCACCTCTTCACCAGAACACTCAACAGCTCCCGCAGTATCCACTGCAGGAAAAGACTGCACATCCCCCACGGAGGAGGAATAACTCTCACCAGACAAGGTTGGCTCGGGAGCCCCCGAACGACCATGTTCTCCTTTCCCGCGGGAGCGGGAGGCACAGCCACGAGAACGAACGACACGGTTAACTGACGCCCAGAAAGTGGATGACCGTGATCCACAGACACCACATGGCCGAACACCCATTACAGGAGGAACAAGAAGAATGTAAATCGTCCACATGCTTTGGCAGCAGACATTGCCCACAAGGAACTGTCCTGGACATGATAGAGGTGAGAGGAGCAAAGAAGGTGAAATCAGAAAACCGAAGAACACCCCCAAAGAAGAGAGAAAGTTGACAGAAACAAAGACCCCAGACGGTCGACCGGGAACCACACAACAGGATGACTACTCTCAAAAGATAGAAGAAAAACTGTAGGAGTGGTACCCCGCTGACACCTAACTCTAACACAATTAGAAAATTTAGCAAATTAAGCATTAACAATAATTGTGAATGAAAGTGTCAATGACACTGTAGCTCAACTTGTCAAGACAAAGACATGTACATGTACAGTATGTGACACAGCAATGACAAACATCTAGGTAATGACCTGATAACAAAGGTACATATAAAGTATTGTAACAGTCTGTACATAAATACTGACCGTTGCCTGTAACAAATGTATAGGTAAAGTATTGTAAAGGTGGGTGACAGTCAGATGCTAAACTAGAAAAGAAATCTTTGAGTCCCAGAGTGGGTCTGAACCCCAAAATATTTGTTCTCATAGCACAGTGATAACAAAGGCACCCCAAAACACACTCATTCCTGTCCCAAGGTGAAAACAAAGGTACCCAAGAAGTTTCGTGAAGATCAGTTCACAAATGTGAGCTGTGTAGAAGTTGTGACAAAAAACTGATTGGACCTAATTTCGGTACAAAATGGCCATCTTGAATTTTGGACCGCACCCAGAAACACTAGTTCTCGTCCCAAGGTGATAACAAAGGTACACAAGAAGTTTTGTGAAGATCGGTTCATAAATACAGCCTCTAACCCGAGCCGTATTGACATGTGCACTTACAGTGTATAAGTAGCACTGAATAAATCAAAGTTCATCTAATTTGCATAATTTCTGCACGAGAAAAAAACCTGTACTATATGTGATGTATTCCATGTTACTAAACATTCATACAAAAATTTATTCAAATCAGAACTTTCATACAGAAGTTCTGTACAAAAGACTGATTGCACTAATTTTGGTACAAAATGGCTGCTGGTGACCATCTTGAATTTCGGACCACACCCAAAAACACTCGTTCTCATCCCACGGTGATAACAAAGGTACCCAAGAAGTTTCGTAAAGATCGGTTCATAAATACGGCCTCTAGTCTGAGCCGTATAGAAATTGTGTACAAAAAACTGATTAGACCTAATTTCGGTACAAAATGGCCACTGGCAGCCATCTTGAATTTTGGACCGCATCCAGAAACACTCGTTCTCGTCCCAAGGTGATAACAAAGGTACCCAAGACGTTTCGTGAAGATCGGTTCATAAATACAGACTCTAGCCCGAGCCGTATTGACATGTGTACTTACTGTGTGGAAGTAGCACTGAAAAAATCAAAGTTCATCTAATTTGCATAATTTCTGCACGAGAAAAAAACCCGTATTATATGTGATGTATCCCATGGTACTAAACATTCACACAAAAAATTATTCAAATCAGCGCTTTCATATGGAAGTTCTGTGCAAAAATCTGATTGCACCAAATTTTGTACAAAATGGCTGCCATCGGCCATCTTGAATTTCGGACCGGACCCCAAAACACTCGATATCGTCCCACGGTGATAAGGCCGGGGAAAAATAATTAATTTGTTCAGGTAACCCGACCGACCCTATTTTTGCCGCCGACCCTAAATATTTTTTACCTTGCACAGAAATTTTTTTTTAAGAAATAATAGCACCAACTTTGAGTGGTACGACTGTCCCTGGAACGTTTCTCATGTTAAAGGGCGCGTGCACGTCGACTGATGACGCTCATAGCAACAAGTTTCAGAACGACTCACAACTCGGCGAAAAGAGTCCAATGTGAACATAAACTATATCCTCACATAGCATTTTACTTAATTCCATATTGGACCGATGTCGGTATGACAGGATTTCTGTTGCACCGACATCGGTCCGATATAGAATCAACTAGCACGCTGGCAGGGTCGTTTGTCAAACCATGCAGTTTTTTACAGTACGCAAGTGACCTCCCTCTTCCCCCGACTCGCAATATAGCCCATTTTCCCCAAGAACTGCAATATAGCTTGACCAACATGTTTGTTCGGCTATGAAAGGGCGTGGAATTTTATTTTCACACCTAAATTCTCTCCATCTTCCACACCTAAAACATGACCGCAAAGTGTGATCACGTTCTTGACCTGACAAAGAAACAATGGATCAATCGTACGTAGCCGCGATCTTCGAATTCTGGAGTCTCGTTACGGGTTTCAATTTAAGAAATGAAAATGCATAGAAAAATGGTTTAAAGTTTTATTTACTGATGCAAATCGTATAAAATAACCAAACAAATAGGACATGAGGGATATATAGGGATATACAGGTTGATTTCTGAGACACTTGAAAGGCATTCATTGTAAAAAATAATTGTGAAAAAAAAAAAAAATCCTGACCGACCGACCCTATTTTTTTTCAGCATGTTACCTGAACAAATTAATTATTTTTCCCCGGCCTAATAAACGTACCCAAGGAGTTTCGTAAAGATCGGTTCATAAATACGGCCTCTAGCCCGAGCCGTATTGGCATTTGCACTTACAGTGCTGAAAGTGACACCAAAAAACATCAAAGTTTGTCTAATTTGCATAATTTACGCACGAGAAAAAAACCCGTATTATATGTGATGTATCCCATGGTACTAAACATTCATACAAAAAATTATTCAAATCAGAGCTTTCATATGGAAGTTCTGTACAAAAAACAGATTTCTGCATCGTCGGTACAAAATGGTGGCTGGCAGCCATCTTGAATTTTGGACCGCACCCAAAAACACTCGTTCTCGTCCCACGGTCATAACAAAGGTACCCAAGAAGTTTCGTAAAGATCGGTTCATAAATATGGGCTCTAGCCCGAGCCGTATCCAATTGTTGATGGACAGACGGACGACGGGCCATGGCATAAGCTCAAATTTGGCTTTGC
The DNA here is from genome assembly GCA_031216915.1 of Pictodentalium vernedei. Classification (NCBI taxonomy): domain Eukaryota; kingdom Metazoa; phylum Mollusca; class Scaphopoda; order Dentaliida; family Dentaliidae; genus Pictodentalium; species Pictodentalium vernedei. The sequence continues at coordinate 319,847,120 of CM062295.1, forward strand.
CAAAGTTGAGCTAAAAATAATAAGTCCGAACTGCATGGCACACAAAATTCGCGTGCGACTCGAGTGAGAACAATTAAAATACATTATGGATATATAATATTGAAGAGAATAAAAAGAAAACTGTTCCTGAGAATACAAAGGATACACTGATGCACTGTGAATCAGGAATCATCAAACAACGAGCTGGATAAACACTGATAAGCGTGCAGAAACATCTCGACACGAAGCGGATGATAAAAAGAATGAGTCTTTAGCGGCGGTATATGCGCACTGGCAACGGAAGTCGTTGAGTTGTACTTGGGAGAGAGCATCCCTTACTGGGTCTGCACCAGTTGCACTCAACCCAGTTTTGGCTTATTTTTTCTTGGTGCTTTTGCACCACTTTTCTTTCCCAAATTGCTTGGGAAAGACAAAAATAGAGAGTATTTTATCCGAGTTAGGGACTTCCACTGTAGTGCAAGCCTGTAGTAAACAATTGTGAGTATGTTGATAAGAAATTCCTCATTTTGAACTAAGTTATAATTCGGGCTCCCACAGTGAGCCCAAATATGAACCCAGGGACTTGGCTTGAACAAACTTGAATCTGAGCCCCCTAGAGATGTTGTATACCAAATATGAAAGAATTCTAGCTGGTGGATCTGAAGAAGAAGATTTTTAAAGAATAATCCTCATATTGCACAAAGTTAAAATTTGGGCTCCCATAGGGAGCCCAAATATGAACCCAGGGACTCGATTTGAACAAACTTGAATCTGACTCCCCTAGAGATGTTGTATACCAAATATGAAAAGATTCTGACCAGTGGATCCGAAGAAGATTTTTAAAGAATAATCCTCATATTGCACTATCCCTAGGGGAGCCCGAATATTAACCTAAGGACTCGATTTGAACAAATCTGAATCTGATCCCCCTAGAAATGTTGTATACCAAATATGAAAGAATTCGGCCCAGTGGATCTGAAGAAGATTTTTTTTAATTTTGGAAACAAATTTAGGGTGCTATCAGTTATGCCCCCTGTGGTGCCCCCTGTGGGCGTGGCAACTTTGTTTGAACAAAGTTGAGCTAAAAATGGGATGAAAAATTTGAAGAAATTCACTGGACAAAGGTTAAATGATACTAGAATGATAATAAGGAACATGTATGATGGAATGTAAGCACCATGGGAAGAGAAGGAAAACAGCAGCTGACCTAAACACAAACTTAAACATGAAATTCTGAGGTAAACAGAAAAGTAAACGTAACTAATGAAAGTGTCAATGACATTGTAGCTTAACTTGTCTGTGTGTTGTGTTTGATGAAAAGGATAATGTTCAATGTTTATGAAAGGATTATGAAATAAGACAAGAATTGTGATAATTGGGAATATGTTAATTTCTGTTCCCTGTATGCTATGTTTTTAATAAAAAATAATGTAAGTGTACACTTTACTAAAGAGCTGAGGGGTGGGTTAATACGAACTCACAGTTAATGTATGGGGCACCCACAGTTAACGTATGTCAACGAAAGTTAACAAGTTACAGTGAAATTATTCCAAAACAAGTCATCCTATCAAGTTACATTGAATTCCCTTCATAAATATGGCCTGTAGACTGTGCTAAAGGTTTTCGGGCTTCAGGCCTGTTTAGCCATGACGGTAGACTGATTGCAACTAAAAGGGGACATCCTCATCTCGACATTATCTGGAGTCATTCTACTAAGTTACAATGAAATCCCTTCACAAATACAACCTATAGTCTGTACTAAAGTTTTTCGGGTTTTGGGTTCGGGAAGCCATCATGGCTGAATGATCGTGACCAAAAGGGGGCATTGTCATCTGGGCATAATCTGGAGAAATCCTACGAAGTTACAATGAAATACTTTCATATATATTACCTGTAGACTGTGCTTAAGGTTTTCGGGCTTTGGGCCCCTGAAGCCGTCACAGTTGATCAAACACGACCAAAAGGGGATGTCATCATCTAGGCATTATATGAAGTCAACCTAACAAGTTACAATGAAATCCTTTCCTAAATACGATCTATAGACTATGCTGAAGGTTTTTGAGTTTTGAGCTCGGGCAGAAGTCAAGGCAGAACGATCGTGACCAAAAGGGGACGTTCTCATCTAGACATTATTTGGAGTCATCCTACCAAGTTACAATGAAATCCCTTCATAAATATGACCTATAGACCGTGCTAAAGGTTTTTGGGCTTCGGGCCCCTGTTGCAGTCACAATTGCCCAATTGCATCCAAAAGGGAACGTTCTCATCTAGACATTATATGAAGTCAACCTACCAAGTTACAATGAAATTCCTTCATAAATATGACCTGTAGACTGTGCTAATGGTTTTGGGCTATGGGCTCGGGCAGCCATCCTGGTTGAATGAGCGCAACCAAAGGGGGACATTCTCATCTGGGCATCATCTGAAGTGATCCTACAAAGTTACAATGAAATACCTTCATAAATATGACCTGCAGACTGTGCTCAAGGTTTTCGGGCTTCAGGCCCCTGTAGCTGTCACAGTTGACCAATCACGATCAAAAGGGGATGTCATCATCTAGGCATTATATGGAGTCAACCTAACAAGTTACAATGAAATCCTTCCACAAAATATGACTTATACGCTATGCTAAAGGTTTTTGGACTCGGGCAGCAATCAAGGCTGAATGATCGTGACCAAAAGGGGACGTTCTCATCCAGACATTATTTGGAGTCATCCTACCAAGGTACAATGAAATCCCTTCATAAATATGACCTGTAGACTGTGCTAAAGGTTTTTGGACTTCGGGCCCCTGTAGCCGTCACAGTTGCCCAATCGTGTCCAAAAGGGGATGTTCTCATCTTGACATTATATGAAGTCAACCAAGTTACAACTAGAAAGTGTTTTAGCACACTAAAACATATGTCTCCCCTTCCTTTCTATTTAATGCACTGCAAATTATATATTTACATGAATAATATTGACAATCATACCAAATATCTAAGGTCTAGGTCAAAAGACAAAAAAAGTTATGCCCCGGACAAAGTTTCCCTTAAAAAGCACATAAATCTGACCTTCAGGTCAAAGGTCAAGGTCACATGAAGGTCAATATGGTACGCGACACACCAGCTCATGGTGATACATCCACATGCCAAATATCTAAGGTCTAGGTCAAAAGACAAAAAAGTTATGCCCCGGACAAAGTTTCCCTTAAAAAGCACATAAATCTGACCTTCAGGCCAAAGGTCAAGGTCACATGAAGGTCACTATGGTACGCTACACATCCGGCTCATGGTGATACATCCACATGCCAAATATCTAAGGTCTATGTAAAAAGACAAAAAAGTTATGCCCCGGGCAAAGTTTGTATGAGAAGAAGAAGAAGAATAAGAAGAACAAGTATGTCCCAACTTCCCCTTTGGGGAGCGGGGTTATAAATATCTATGATCTAGCTCAACATCCACATGTCAAAAAAAACAAATTCTGGTCTGGACAATTACTCCCTATTTAAAGTACATAAATTTGAACTTGAGGTCAAGGTCACATGAAGGTCATGATGACATGTGGTCTCATTGTGATACATCCACATGTCAATCATCTAAGTCCTAGGTCAAAAAACAAAAAAGTTCTGATCTGGACAATTATTCCCTATTTGAAGTACATAAATTTGACCTGAGGTCAGACGTCAAGGTCACATGCAGTTCATCAAGGAAGCGGACATGCGGTTTCATGGTGACACATCCACATGTCAAAAAAAATAAATTCTGGTTTGGACAATTACTCCCTATTTAAAGTACATAAATTTGACCTTGAGGCCAAGGTCACATGAAGGTCATGATGACATGTGGTCTCATTGTGATACATCCACATGTCAATCATCTAAGTCCTAGGTCAAAAACAAAAAAGTTCTGATCTGGACAATTATTCCCTATTTGAAGTACATAAATTTGACCTTGAGGTCAGAGGTCAAGGTCACATGCAGTTCATCAAGGTAGCGGACATGCGGTTTCATGGTGACACATCCACCTGTCAAAAAAAAAAAATCTGGTCTGGACAATTACTCCCTATTTAAAGTATATAAATTTGACCTTGAGGTCAAGGTCTCATGAAGGTCATGATTACATGAGGCATACGGTCTAATTGCGATACATCCACATGTCAAATATCAAAGTCCTAGGTCAAAAAACAAAAAAAGTTCTGGTCTGGATAATTATTCCCTATATCAAGTACATAAATTTGACCTTAAGGTCAGAGGTCAAGGTCAAATGAAGGTCATCAAGGTAGATGACATGCGGTCTCATGGTGAGACATCCACATGTCAAATAACCAAGTCCTAGGTCAAAAAACAAAAAAATTTCTGGTCTGGACAATTACTCCCTATTTGAAGTACATAAATTTGACCTTGAGGTCAAGGTCACATGAAGGTCACAATGTTACGCGACACACCGGCTCATGGTGATACATCCACATGCCGAATATCTAAGGCCTGGCTCAAAAGACAAACAAGTTTAGGTCCGGACAAAGTTTCCTTGAAAAAAGCACAAATCTGACCTTCAGATCAATGGTCAAGGTCACATGAAGGTCACAATGGTACGCTACACACCGGCTCATGGTGATACATCCACGTGCCAAATATCTAAAGCCTGACTCGAAATACAAAAAAAGTTCTGGTCCAGACAGTTTCCCTTAAAAAAGTGCATAAACCTGACCTTTAGGTCAAAGGTCAAAGTCACATGGAGGTCATTATGGTACACTGCACACCGGCTCATGGTGATACATCCACATGCCAAGTATCTAAGGTGTAGGTCAAAAGACAACAAAGTTATGGCCTGGACAAAGTTTGTATGAGAAGAAGGAGAAGAAGAAGAATATGCACTAAAACAATTTAGTACATCACGTGACAAATCCCCGTATTCTCATTGGCTGTATTGATAGGGACTATGAAAGCATAGTGCCCGGAGTCAAGCATAGTGCCCGGAGTCATGCAATAGTGTGCACGCATTGCAAACAGAATCCCGAGGGGATTCCCCTTTTCTTCTGAGCAGACGGCAAATGTGGAGACAAATAGAAATAAAGTGAGCATTTCGAGATTCGCAAACGAGAATGTTAATTCTTTTCTTGAACAATATCTGAGCCGAAAGACTGTTAGTTTAACCAAATATGCTGTCAATATTCTCCGGCAGTTCTGTTCTGACAGAAAAAGGAATGGTGCATTTGAAACGTTAGATGTTGGTAGATTGACGGAACTATTGAAAGACTTTTATACAAACGTTAGAAATCGCGATGGTGATTTGTATTCCAAAAGCAGTATTTGTGCCATTCGTCAAGGAATAAGATATTTGCAAGAACCCCCACATGAGAGACACTTTGATATAATAACAGACCCATCTTTCAAAGGTGCTAATCGTGTATTCGACAGCATGTTGAAGGAAACAAGAGAAGATGGAAAAGGAACAGTCCGACACAAAAAAACCCATTCCGCCAGGTAACTAGAAAAAATACATAATAAAATAAAACACAACAAAACTAGAAAATGAACAAGTCAGTGTCTGCAATATACAGTGGTGTTGTAATTATTTGTTCTCGTATAAATACAGTCTTGTAAATTACATGAAATAGATGAGTGTTGTTTATTACTCAAAGAGACACATAAGAACAGTTGTGAGAGAAAGTAAATAAATAACAGGCAGCAATGTTTGCTGAAAGTTATCATAAACATGAATAAATAAATAGATAAATTACAGGGAGCAATGTATGTTGAAAGTTATCATAAACATGAATAAATAAATAAATTGTAGACCTATCAATTAAATAGTTTTGAATCAGAGTGTTAGAGAGGGCACTGAATATTATTTATCTTCGATCACAATAAACGATTGTGATTGAACGTGTAAACGTTTATTCTGCTTTGATGCTTAGTGTTTCATTCTATTTCAGGCGATCTAAGGAAATTATATCAGCACCCAATTGTGTTTAATCCGGACATTCCAAGAGGTCTTTTGAATAAAGTAATGTTTGAGCTTTTATTTTACTTTTGTCGGAGATGGAGAGAAAACATTCGAGAAATTAAAGCTTGTGATTTTGTAGTTAAAACTGATGACACTGGAAGAAAATACATCCTGAAAACTACTTCTGAGCGAACAAAAAATCACACAGGTGTAACGAATGAGGATGAAGGTGATGGACCTAGATGTATGAAACTGGCACAAAAATGTGCCCTGTTAATAGTTTTCAACGATACCTTATGAAACGAAACCATGAGTGTGATGCATTCTTTCAAATTCCCAAAAATTCATACCACGAGAATGACGAATGTTGGTTTGAGCGAAGGGCAATGGGAAAAAATTCCATAGGAGAGTTCATGGTAAAAATGTCTAAACAAGTTGGTCTTTCTGATACATATACCAACCACTGTGTGCGTGCTACGACCATAACAATTCTTAATGATTGTGGATTCAAAGATCGCGATATTATTTCTTTATCGGGACACAGAAATGAAAAATCATTGTCAAGTTAAGTTTCGGACACAAAAGCTGATGTCAAACGAGGTATGTCAGAGAGCTTGAGTTCCATGGTCGATAATGCAGATGCTGAACATTCAGAAATGCCTACAGCGAGGAATGCTGTTGAGAAAACAACAACGCAACTCTCTTTCCAGTCAGCAAATTCCACAGTATCAGCACCCGAATTATTAGATACCGATATTGATGACGACGATCTGATAAGTGCGTTGGAGGAAATCGAGTGTTCAAAAAACTCAGCGTCAACTGACATTCGAAAGCAATCCAAAGAAATATGCAACAAAATGCAGTACTGTGCCCCAAAATTCAATTTCAGCAATTGTGTTGTAAATATTTACAATAATTAAAATGTGCTCATACATCAGAGGAAGTACCCATAACACGTTCAATGGGGTGAACGTTAATAAAACTTTAGTGCCATGAATAATGGAAATTCTATAGTGCCTCACAAGCTCTGTTAATACCACCATATGTGAGACGTTGATTCTGTTGTATGATATCTCGTGTTAACCAGTTATGTGCCACATGATCGGTTTCATGTGTTTATTTACATTATTCTACTTTACCCATTGAGTTCGAATCCAGTTGATAGTTTAATGTTTTCCTGACATTTTCATGTTATTAATTTCATTGTTTTATTTTGGATAGTAAAGTGTTAGTTATCTCTCCGTTCCTTCTTTAATATATTGTGGAGATGGTCTGGGTGTGATGTACTAAACCCATTAATGCCTTCCGTTTCGGGCACTATGCTCTCATAGTGTTGCTTCGGGAACCAAATAGCAACACTATGAGAGCATAGTGCCCTCAACCGAAGGCATTAATAGGTAAATGTCTCCCTTCTGGGAAGGGGAGACATAATGAAATCCCTTCATAAATATGATCTGAAGACTGTGCTAAAGGTTTTCGGGCTACGGGCTCGGGCAGCCATCATGGTTGAATGATCGCAACCAAAAGGGGGCATTCTCATCTGGGCATCATCTGGAGTGATCCTACGAAGTTACAATGAAATCCCTTCATAAATATGACCTGTAGACTGTGCTCAATGTTTTCGGGCTTCGGACACCTGTAGCCATCACAGTTGACCAATCACAACCAAAAGGGGATGTCATCATCTAGGCATTATATGGAGTCAACCTAATAGGTTACAATGAAATCCTTCCATAAATATGACCTTTTGCCTATGCTAAGGGTTTTTGGGCTCGGGCACCCATCAAGGCTGAATGATCGCGATCAAAATGGGATGTTCTCATCTAGACATTATTTGGAGTCATCCTACCAAGCTACAATGAAATCCCTTCATAAATATGACCTGTAGACTGTGCTAAAGGTTTTCGGGCTTTGGGCCCTGTAGCCGTCACAGTTGCCCAATCGTGTCCAAAAGGGGACGTTCTCATCTAGACATAAGGCCAAAAAAAAAAATCCTGTGTTTCCGGTAACCCGACCGACCCTCCGATTTTGTTGCCAACTCCAATATTTTTTTCCCATCCGCGTTCCCAATGCTCTACTACTTACCTTCAAGATGAAATATTTCTGTCCCGATGTTTCCATATTCCACGAAATACGAATTACATTTGTGTTGAAATAAATATTCTTCAGTATAAAATGCGAATTAGATTAACATTCGCAGATGTCGGATTTGTCAAAGGTGCAAGACGAAAGTGTATCATTAATTTTCGTGCAATACGGTGATCAGTACAGGCTTTTTTTATACGGAAAATGTTGCGTAGTTTGTGTAGCGTGAATACTTCATATGTGAATCATCTTGGAAATTTGTTGAAGATACAATGTGTACATCGTTAATATCACATGAAAAACGAGTTACGATTCTGTCTCAAGATGTCTGAGAATCTTTTTAGCTTCTGGTGGACGTCGCCTCCGCCTGGACCCCCAAACCAGGCCTACACAGCCCAGCTGCATACATTCACTTTAGAAGCTAGCCAACATTTTACAGTTTACACAGCTGTACTCGATGGAATTGCACACAACGGTGGTGTGTTCAAAGCTGTGAATTGTCACTAAGGAAGAGTATCTATCAAATAAAAATAAAGCAAAATTCAACTTTCCGGAGATATTTTTTTCAGACCACAATATACAGGGTACAGTCAAGATAATTTTCGGGGGAAGTTTCCCCCGAAAATTAAATTATCTTGACCGTAACCTGTATACATATTGTTGTCTAAAAAAATATCTGCCCTTAACACAAGGAGATTAGAAGTCTGAAGAACTAGGCTCTCAGAGAACACCAGGTTTTCCAAACAGTAGAAGTGAATGGGATTTGTGCTGAATACCTTCACGCTGTTGCTTAAGCCCACTGCCAAATATTCGTCCCTTGTTACCCAGTGGCGGCGCCAGGCTTTTGAAATAAGGAGGGCCTATAAATTTTAGGGGGGGGGGGGCTGTACTCATGATGCGCATCATCCTCCGAGCCGCGACACGATGGGCAGGGGGGGTGGGGGGGTGGGGGGGGGGGGGGTGGGGGGGGGGGGGGTGGGGGGAGGGGGGGTTTTACATAGAACTGGTTCAAAATACGTCTACTCAAATCCTTCTTTTGGCATGGACGAAAGTTAAAGGTCTGGAAAACCACTAAGCGAGTTTCGTAGACACAGGAAAAGGAAAAACTTAGGGAGTTGTCCAATATCTCTTCCATGGTAACGCGGATGAAGCAGACAAAATGGCTGTCCAAAATGCACTGTACTGCATCGAACGCGAAAAATGTAAACACTACCTTACATCTAAAAAAACTTTTGTGTCGTTTAATTCTGGTGATAGCTTATCTTTGCTAGTTTCGATTTTCCATCCGACGGGCAGTGATGTCAGTGAAGTGGTCATAAAAGGATCAGAAGATGGAAAGAGTTTCATTGAAATCCCACGTATCGCGGATACTCTGTTTGGTGATTTGTCGAAGTTTCAAATAAAGTTTTTCAACCTTTCTTGCAAGCCTAAAATAAGTTCAGAAAAAAAGTGCAAGCATGACTGACGAAACGCCTGGCACAACTAAGCCGGCAACTAATATTCGAAATGCATTTGATATTTTGATGACAGACACCAAATGTTACCCCCAAAGGAAAAGGCATTGTGGTGAAACACCCCGGGGTATAAACCGAAAGGATGAATTGTACAATAGTCTCATCGCCACATGTAAAGAAAGAAATTTGCTTTTTAGTAAAAGCACGGTTGAACAAGAGTCAGGCTACATTTTTCAAGCCATAACAAATAGCCTTTGGTACATAACCAATCAGCATACAACAATACACGATGCATCTTTGAAAAAAAAAGATGTCATCCCCCTGCCTCCCGTGTTTGACGAATTTAAGGGATATAACGAGTTTAAAAGGAAAAAAATAAAAGAAAACCGTGCCTCCCGTGTTTGACGAATTTCAGGGATATAACGAGTTTAAAAGGAAAAAAATAAAAGAAAAGCCAATGGATAAGATTCAATTGACAAGTCATTCGGAATGTCTTTACAAATTATGCATGCGACCCATCTTCAACAGTAGTCCCGAATGGCTCAAATTTAAAGACGTTGTACAGTCGCTGGCAGAATGTTTGAGTAAATATGCCACCTACATTGAAAAGCAATGTTCTGAACAAGGACAAAGGCAAAGCCAAGTTCATCCTTGTCGAACTGTAATGGAGAATATTTCGGTCGAGTTTAGGCCCAAAGTATTTTTTGGTGTCAAGGAAAAATTCAAAATTTTTCGATGCAGCACTGATAGAAAAGGATATTTATGAGCCGTTGATATTTGATGAAGGTGAACACCTGAATCACCCTTTTACAAACTCAATGCAGAGACTCCGATATTTCGATGAACTGCAGTTATCAATTCCAATATACCTATTTCGCTACTGTCCAGGTGGGAGTGTTGTGACAATTGTTTTTGCTTCTAAGGTATCTGAGGAAGACGGGACAAATGTGGAATCCTTGGCGAAGCCCATGCATGTAATTGCTAAGTTAGAAAGTTAAAAAATTTATAGTAATTTATATATTTTTTATACTTACCAATGACCCAGACTTAGCTGGTGCTAACTCTAACAAAACCAGGGCCAAACACAAATTTTGCCCCCCAATCCCCAAAATTTGCATCCAAAACAAAAAGAAATCATGTCCTAAAGGACCTCCATACTACGCCTCTACTGTGCATGCGCAGTGACGCAGTCATCCCGAAATTGGCGCCAATTATCATTCTTACTGGCAGTGCCTGGTCAGCGCTATGTACTCAGCGGGGAGGCAAGAGTTCCCAACTCCAGGGAGGGCCATCCCCGTCTGGGTCATTGGTAAGTATAAAAAATATATAAATTACTATAAATTTTTTAACATTTTTATACTGTACCAATGACCCAGACTTAGCTGAATAGTAAACAGGCTGGAGGGCCTAGGACATAGAGGAAAATCCAATAAGCTCAACTATATAGTAAAGAGGTAACCCCTTAAGGAGAAAAGGAGTATTAGGCTTTACATGTATCTTTCTTATTTAATATTAAATTAGAAAGATACACTACCCTTAATAATTGAGCACAATAACATTCATGTTCTCTATTAACATCCAGTATAACCCTTATACTAATTATTTTTAAAGAAAGCCAATAAATAAAGTAGTCCAGAGAATTGAGACTCTTTATAGTCATTTAAAAGTGTCCGAGTATTGTATATTAAAGCCCGTTTGACACTTGACATATACAAATGCTTCACACCGAGCTACACTTTAAAAATAAGACATGAATGAATTTAAACATTAATATTACACTTTAAAACCATCCCGGCAGCGACTCAGAAATACTGACTTGGAGGAGGCATTCCCTTGCTTTTCACTATAAAGCAGGTGACCTAAGGGAACACCCCCCCCCCCCCCCCTTCCCCTTGCCCTGGGTCAAATAGCCCAGAGCGAAGAGGGCAGCCGGACGGAGTCACTGCCGGAACAGAAAGCCTGCATAACTATAGTTGCAACTGTTTAGTGGACGACATTCTGAGCAACAGATAACGGACCTAAACAATGCAGGTCTCCAGAAATGGACTCAATATTTCTGAGATAAAAATTCGTAAATGTGGATGGCTGAGACCAATAAGTAGCCTTCATTAAATCTGTAATAGCAACACTATTAGCATAAGCCCAGGAAGTAGAAAGAGCTCTTACTTCATGAGCAGAAATCTTAAGCACAGACTGCTGAGAAGAAGATAAATCGTACGGATAGTTAACTGAATCCATCTAGCAATAGAATGGACTGAAATGTCCTTTCTATTAGGCATCAAAGACAGAAAGAAACGTTTCCGTCCCTTTCTGATAAACTGAGATCTCTGTTTATAGATACGTAGTGCTCTAACAGGACAGAGTAAAGGCCTACGCCCGTCTGAAGACGGAAGAGCCTTAATAACAATAGGTTCCGGATATTTATTAGGAGCCTGATTCTTGGCTAAAAAACCCACATTAGTAGTGAAGGTGATAGTGTTCCCAACACTACGATAATGAGAATCATCCACCGATAGTGCATGAAGCTCACTGACTCTTCTGGCAGAAGAGAAAGCTAAGAGAAAAGCTGTCTTATAAGATAAGAATTTGAAATCTACTGTCCCAAGAGGTTCAAATGGCTTTTCCTTCAATTTAAGGAGAACCCAAGCTAAATTCCACTTAGGAATTAATCTAAGAGTTCTGGGTCTATTTATCGAAAAGTTTCTAACCAACTTCGATAAAGAGACATTAGATCCAATTTGTAAACTATCATGATGTGCATAGGTATCAGATAACATAGATCTATAACCCTTTATAGTAACAGGCTGCAGTTTGATTTCGTCAAACAAGTATACTAGAAAGTTTGCAATGTCTGGTATAGAGGGATCAAATATATCTACAGAATGATCCCTACACCAACGACGAAAAACCTTCCACTTAGCCGCATAGTTTAGCGAAGAGGAGGTCCTCCTACAGTTAGAAATCGCGTCCACTGCTCGTCCTGTAAAGTGCTTGCCATGCAAGAAGGACCGCACAACGGAAAAACGTGAAGGTTGAGACCTTGCGGGTTGTGATGGAATTGGCGCGATTTCCCCTGCGAAAGAAGATCCTCCCGTGGAGGAAGCTTCCGCGGTAGGTCACACAACAGACACCTGAGTAGATTTATCCACGGTCTCTGTGGCGACAGAGATGCTACCAATAGAATCTTGCATTGAGATTGTTTTATCTTTAGCAATACTTGTTGAATTAACGGCGCTGGAGGATACGCATATCCTATCATTCCGTCCCAAGGGATCGACAGAGCGTCTACTGCAAATGCTCTTGGATCCGGACACGGAGACACATACGTCTGCAACTGATCGTTGAGATGTGTCGCAAATAAGTCTATCATTGGCCGTTCCCATTGGTAGCAAATCTGATTGAATACTTGTTTGTTGAGAGTCCACTCCGACGGCAACAAACGACCCTTTCGTGAAAGGGAGTCTGCTAGCACATTCAGACGACCCGGTATGTGACGGACCGAAAGAAGAACGTGATGTTCTAACGCAAACAGAAGGATTCTTTCCGTTAGATTGAACAACGGAACTGAATGAGTGCCTCCCTGATTCCGTATATACGCCACTACTGTCGTATTGTCGGATAGGATTTGGACATGAGCATCGTGAATAATGTCCATCCAGTGACGTAACGCAAGCCAAATTGACATCATTTCCTTGATGTTTATGTGCTTGCACAGGAATTGCGGATCCCAAAGACCCTGGCATCTCGAATCCGTTGGGATTAATGATGCACCCCAACCTGTTTGACTGGCATCCGTCATAACGGTAAAACTCGGATCCGGCAACTGCAGCGGAACTCCTTGAGTTAACCACTGAATGTTTGCCCAAGTCTGAATCTCTTGTTTCACTTGATCTGACAAGAGAACGTCTACATCGAGCGAATGAATTTTCACACTCCAATTCTGAGTCAGGAAAATTTGAAGAGGACGTGTGCGTAACCGCCCCATCGGAATGAGATCCGCGGCGGCTCCGCACAGACCTATCAGTCTCATAAATTCTCTCGCCGTGACTTTGTCTGCGTGCAGACAATAGCGAGCGTAACAACTGACTAATTTCGCTCTGGTTAACGGCAGACGAACGAGATTGTTGTGCGTCTTGAAGCTCATTCCCAGATGAGTGAATGACTTGGACGGCACCAGATCCGACTTCTCCTCGTTTACTATATAACCGAGACGTCGGAGCAATAGACGAAGATTCTGAACATCGTTCTGAAGCGTTAACTCGTTGCCGTACCTCTGAAGAATGTCGTCCAGGTAGGCCGACGTTACCGCAGACGAATGAGCTCGGAAGTAGATCATTACCGAGTTCATTACCCGAGTGAAACCCCAGGGTGCTAGATTCAATCCGAAGCACATCGCCCGGAATTGATACACCACTCCAAGGACTGCGAAGCGTAGATACTTTCGGAATGTCGGATGTACCATGATGTGAAAGTACGCATCTTGAGATCTATGCTTGTTGCATAATCGTTCACCCGAATACTCGCTCTGACCGATCGAATCGTCTCCATATAAAACTTCGGAGCGACGATCAGCTTGTTTATCCAGCTCAAATCTATGACTGGACGGAACGAGCCGTCTGGTTTCGGAACCAGAAACAGATGGCTGTAGAATCCCAGAGATTCCTGGTTTTCTACGACCTCTACCGCATTCTTCATTAAAAGAGACTGCACTTCTGATAACAGAGCGTCTCTTTTCTGTGGATTTGACGGAAGATGAGTCCACTTTGGACTTCGAGTTAATGGAGGCTTTCGTTTGAAGGATATCTTTAGACCTTCCGAAGTCACTCCTCTCACCCAAGGGTCGTCCGTAATCGACGCCCACTCTTGTGAAAAGCTCGACAACCTTCCGCCAACCGGAACGCGATAGAGGTTTAAGCCATCACCTCCTGGACCTGCGAGGCCTGCGGTAGGAGAAACCACGTCTTCCGCGACCCGCACCTCGCCTCGTCGACCTCGGGGCGTCCGACCAATTGTCCCGGCCTGAAGGAAGTCCCGAACGAGAGTCGCTATCCTGACGGTCTCTCGAATAAGACCAAGAGGGCGCACCGGAACCTCTATAGGAACCTCTCTTGGGCGCATTAGACCCAGAAGTGCCTGTCTTATTCGTGTCTGCTGTATCCGACTTCTTAGGAGCAGATCTGAACAACAGAGAATCATTAGCTTTCTTTTTAATTTCATCATAAATAGCGGAAAGCTTGCCGTCAAAGAGAAGTTCTCCTGAGACCGAAGCGACTCTAAGAGAGTTCTTCACCTTAGAATCCACTAGTGTGGAAGTAGCTAGGGCTGCGTCACGTCTAACCAACTCCAGATTTGCCACTGAAAGGGCGGAGTTACACGTGGAATAAGCTACTGCCCTTGAAAGAAGTCTTAAAGAGGATTGTATATCCTGAAACTCTTCCCCTTGAAGGCGCAGTGATAACGCCTTAGTAAGGTGATCTGCGTAAGATAAGGCATCTAAATTGGCTCTGTTAGACGCAATAGCTGTTTCCAACACCGCGGTTGGAATAGAAGCTGACGACGGTAATGATAGCTCTAAGTCTTCCGCCTCGTCGTCCATACGCAGAGGAACTCTCGGTATACCCTGTCCTGCCGTATCGAATTTATTCCTTGCATTAATGAAAGGCAGGTTGAGAGTATTAGCGGACAAGAAACCTGCTTTCCCCGTCCTGGAAGCAAGTTTAAATATAGCGTCGTTCAATAATTCAAATGTTCTAGCAACATTATTGGACTGCGACGGAAACTCGGGAGCGATGTCCCTGAACCGCTCAAAAAATTCAGAGTCCAATGACGCTATAATTCTCTTGTCCGGAAGTGCAGCAGTCTGGCCCGACGGAACAACTTGAGGGAGAAAGTGCCGGATGAAGTCCACGGCAGCTTTATGTTGTTCCGAAAGGGATAGCTCCAAGTCATCCGTATCCCTTTCACCATCCGGTCGGACCTCATGATGTTCCCGGTCGCCCGCCCCCGATGCTTCGGCGGAGCGTACCGACCCAACGCCGTCGGATAATTCTCGATCCGACACCGTTTCTGTCGGCTGCTGGGATAAGCTGTGCTATCTGCACAAGAATGTCCGGCGTCGAGACCTGCGGAGGCGCAGTCTTTCGCTGCTTCGCCGAGGGCAGCTCCGCATCAGGTGGCTCCCGCATACTTTTCCTATGCGAACGGTCTCGAATCCCTGGCTGCCGGATGGTGTGACCTGGTCGCCGAAGAATCCTTCATCGGCGAAGCTGGTAATATATCGGCGGTCACGCAGCCAAGGTGCGGTCGTGTGCGCTGACGAGAAGAGGAAGCCTTAACAGTCTCTGCGGACTGCTTATACAACGGAGCGTCCCGAGCGACGGACGTATGCTCCGCTAAAGACACATTTTGTACCACAACATCTGGTCCCAGATGTTGTTGTACGAGAGAGGGACCTCTCTCGCTCGCGGCCCGGCTGGACCTGGACGAGCTAGGAACCGGACTAAAAGGCTTCCTCCGTTCTCGCTTACTATCCGCCGTCACTGGGTGTGCATCTATTATGTTTATAGTGCTCGCATCACCCAAAATTTCCTCTTGGACCGCATCGGACGAACCCGGCTGCCGAACCATTCGGTGAATGGACGCTACACCGGGCGAGCTAGCGGACGACATTTGTCTAATCTCCATGAGCACTTTTGCCGCTAGCTCTGAATTCATTTGTGACGACGGACGCACACTTGAAGAAGATAACATGGAAACATCACCCTGTTCTGGTTCCTCTGAAATAGAAACTGAGAGAGTAGAGTGACCTTGCGGAGAAAGAGCCGGCATCGCTCTTTCTCCAGAAACAACATATCGTGACACACGTTTCCAATGTTTCTCATCCCAATGTTCACATATAGGACAGGGATTAATGCAAGAACACTGACTACAATTAATACAATGATCATGAAAGTCAGAGGAAGATTTCTTCCTATTACAATTTGAACAACGTCCCTTCATTGTGAAAGAACAACAATAAGTCCTAGTTACTCGCAAAAACCCCTGACACAAAGATACATAATAACATGATCCATTAATAAATGAAAAAACAATTGCAAAACAAAATAATTTTGAAAAAATATTTTTTCAGCGAAGCCCAAGTTGCTGAAAAGTAACGTTGAGCCCCGAAGGATCCGATGGCAAAGTGTGGTCAAAAATTTTAAATTTACATTAAATAATTAATGAGACACTTTCGGATAATATAAATGTATCTTATAGTGAGATAATCTACAGCAAAGGCAAACAGCCCCCTCAAAAAAGGCTGTTGCCAATGAAAACAAACAGTGTAAAAACACCAGAAAACATGACTCCAGGCACTGAAAAAACTGGCCCGGAATCAGTCATCAATTACACTCTATCTGATGCAAAACAGAGACTCCCAGGGGAGAATCTGCAGAACATCAGATGGAAGATGCAGAACACAAACGTTATACACCCATGGGTGAAAACGTAACTATGGGGAAAATAACAGAAAACATTCTGTAACCAAGCAACTCTCCCAGGAAATTTTAGAAATGAAATTTCTCAAAAATATGCCAAAAGCATGGGAGAATTGCAAGGGGGGACTTTAGAAGGCTAGGGGAGAGGAAACACTGAATAAGCAGTGCAACAATTAGCAAGAATGACAACAAGAGGCCCATGCCTCGAAAATAGGCAACTTAACATAATTTCATCAAAAAATTTTAAGTACAGCCCTGATTATTTTTTGTCACTTCTTTTTCCTCTCCTCCTTCTATCCTCCTTAGAATCACATTTTCTCCAAAAATTACGTGTCTGGCATCCTTTAAACTGAGATTTACAAGCACAAAGATCAGTGAGATGTTGACTGATGAAGGGCCAAACAGAGAATGATAATTGGCGCCAATTTCGGGACGACTGCGTCACTGCGCATGCGCAGTAGAGGCGTAGTATGGAGGTCCTTTAGGACATGATTTCTTTTTGTTTTGGATGCAAATTTTGGGGATTGGGGGGCAAAATTTGTGTTTGGCCCTGGTTTTGTTAGAGTTAGCACCAGCTAAGTCTGGGTCATTGGTACAGTATAAAAATATAAACTTCCCGAGTACCACACTCGTGCCCAAAAGACAAATTTCAAAAACACTTTAAACAATATTTGTACTTTAAAACCAGCTGTCGCGGATTTTATATATAAAGAATTGACGTTAGATGCATCTGCTGCTAGTCACCCAGTAACCCAACAAAGACTACAGTTGATAGCATTGGGCAATACTGGACTTGTGAGTGACCAGCGCAACTTAAATGCAGGCAGGCCGTCAGATAAATTTGACGTCTTCTTCCAAAAATTGGAAGAAGTTGAGGTTATCTCTGCTGTGGATGACAGGCGTCACGGAGAACTTCATTTGAGTCAGTGGATCTCCATGAAAGAGTTTATCAATAATACAGCTGAAAAATGTCCAGAAGGCACACCCATTCCATCTAAAGCACTTGTTCGTTTGCAATTCACCCCAAGAAATGCTTACACACACCAGGCCCTCAATTTCACAAGTAGGTTCCCTGTACAATACAAAATTCAGTTACGACAGCTCAGAGCTAGTCATCAAGACCAACATTACTGTGCAGCGCAGTTCAAGAACCTCAAAAGTAAAGCAATAGAACTTGGTGAACATGGCACACTGTTTTGTTGTGACGATAAAGCCAAAATTCCAATAGGCGAACACGGTTTACCTGTCTCTACAGGAGTCAGGGGTAAAAAGACCCTAGCTCATTGTCAGGATACCCTGGTGGCAGCGGATCATGACCTGTCAAAGGCCAGTCTTACACCATCTGTGTACTTGCAATGTTCTGTCCCTAGTAGTGTGGAGAAATCCTTTGTATCAGGACAAGTTAATGTCTCTGTAAATGACTCAGTTTTTCAGACATCCAACCCCTTTCGACATGCTGCAACTCTTTGTAAAATATTGAAAAGCGACGATTCACCTTGTCCAAAGGTTCTACTGAAATTCAGTGATGGTGGGACGGACCAGAGAAATACACTCGAGTCAGTTAAATGCGCATCAATTGCAATTTTTAAAGAACTGAAACTGGATATGTTGGCCATTGCTCGTTGTGCACCTGGAAATAGTTGGGTGAATCCTGCCGAGCGGGTGATGTCTATTTTAAACTTAGGCTTACAAAACTGTGCTCTGGAGCGTTCTGACGATGGAACATTTAAGTCTTGTCAGAGCATGAAACTAATCAGGGAAAAGGTGTCCAAAAACCCCGCCCTGTTTGACACCTGGACAAAATCCATTGAGGATGTCCAAGAGGTAGTATGCGGTCGTTTCAAACGACTTGCGCTTAAAGACAAACCGTTCAATGTTATTGACCCCGTAACTGACACAGACATTGATAACATTAAACAGCAAGTTGCAGACCTTTTCCCTGATTTGGATCTGTCAAAGTTACAGAAACACCATACAAAAAAAGTGATATCTTACCAAGACTGGTTAAATACTCATTGTATACAAAGAATGTACAATTTTCAGATTCGAAGATGTGATAACTCTGAATGTTGTGAAGGGGCAACGACACCCCAAGAGCTCATGAAATGGCTCCCAGACCCGACATTAGGTGAAGACAAAGAACACTTCAAGACATATGACG
Organism: Pictodentalium vernedei; assembly: GCA_031216915.1. Lineage (NCBI taxonomy): Eukaryota > Metazoa > Mollusca > Scaphopoda > Dentaliida > Dentaliidae > Pictodentalium > Pictodentalium vernedei. The sequence continues at coordinate 319,866,204 of CM062295.1, forward strand.
ATTTAAATGGAACTGACACGGACGAAAGAGACAGGCCCAGTGCTACCATTTCAAAACTCAGCAAAGCAACTCCAAATATTGATAGACGCCTAAAACAAACTGTTTTACAATCGACCCCCAAGACATCTGACTCTGACGACTTGACAGATACATCTGTTCCCGCATCAATTTTTACAGCACAAAATGCACGTTTCATTTGCGAGTGTATCGAATGTAGAAAGCCAAGAGTTATTTACTCTAAAACTCGTTTGACTGAGAGACAAAAGATTCATCTGGCTTTACTGCTAAGTTCATTTGAGTATTCTTGTGGTGCTCATTTGTCAGAACCCGGTGATCGGCTTCATGTACACATTCACGTTCGTTCGGGAGTGACTTGCAGAAGTGCTATAGAGGTTTCCTATTATAGTGCCGATGTGGGTAGGCACGACTTATGTTGCTACTGTTGTGCTCCCGAGAGCAACATTGATCCAAACTTGAAAAAGCAATTCAAAACAGTTTTGCCCATTTGCGAAGAGTGTGAGAAGTCGGGTCTGAAGGCGATTTGCATGCGACCATTCGGAAAACAAAAAAAGTATAAATCCAAGTGCTTGGGAAAATGCATAATTTAATTTTGTTTTGAAATATTTGTATGCAAGCCTTATTATTAGGCTGAATAGATTCCACTGGGTAGGTGAAGTAGCCGGCTGAAATTTATTTAGAACTACATTATTTATATTTTGTTTCGAAATATTTGTATGCAGTTCTCAAACAATCTCTGTCTGCTACTTCCCCGTCACAGTAAATCATCTCTTCACAATTTTAGTCTGATCATTTAAATGTTTCTGTTGCGCTTTCTTTTCATACAACTGTGCATATAGTACATGAGTGATATAATGTTCTTTGTTTCCTCTGTGAAACACAGAGCACCATGACTCTCATGGACGATATAATGTTATCATTTTGATATCATCAACGGGTCAAATTCGCATTTTGTCATTTTCCCCCGTAAACACTATTCCCGGAATAAACATTGAACTCGCCACCCTAGAACACTTCTGTCCAAAATGCACTGAAAGTGCATTTGGGAAAGAAAGGTTCTGAGGTGATGGTTTGCTGTTGCTGCTATTTTTTATGAAGTAGAAACTTTGATGGATGAATGTCTCTATGTGAATTCGGATCTGTGTTGGATTGCCATATTGCACACCGGAAGAACCATGTGTCTGTGCAGATTTATTTTGAAGGATCATTTAGATATGAAATAGACAGTGAATGTGTTTTGGGGCGAACCTGGCCTGACATTTTAAGTCAAACATTATTGATCCATAACCCATAGCACTAGTATTCAGCAAATGACATTGTTTGCAGCCGACACTTGTAACACACAAAAAAATTATTTTTTGTTTCCGAACACTGATGACCCCCTCATTTAAACGAGAGTGACACGCTTGTTTTCATGAGGGAGTCATATAAACCAATGTTTGGAAGCAAAAAATTAATATATATTAAAAGGCGATCGTATAGGCTAGTACTGCGCTGGTGGGTTCTTCGTCAAGTTAGGTATTGAGAGGAATCTTGGTCGATTGGTACCATCTCGAAAGTTGATCGGTACCATCTCGAAAGTTGATTGGTACCATCCAAAAAGTCGAATGGTACCGTCGGTTCGGTCGATTCGCACCAACCATAAGTCGATTCGCACCACCACAAATGTATGACAACGTTACCCCACAAAATGTAGAAAGTATATTCTAAGGTTGTTTTCTCTTGATAAGTGGGAATATTATCAAAACAGTGGCGTTTGTAGTTTACATCACTCACTCAAAGCCTTATTCATTGAAATGAGGTATGGTCGATACAAATGCCACTGTTTGGATAATATTCTCACTCACCAAGAGAAAACGACCTTTGACTATAATTTCTACATTTCAAACGGGGGAATATTGTCATACATTTGTATTTGTGGTGGTGCGAATCGACTTATGGTTGGTGCAAATCAACCGAACCGACGGTACCAATCGACATTTTGGATGGTACCAATCGACTTTCGAGATGGTACCTATCAACTTTACGGTTGGTGCCAATCGACTGTCTGATGGTACTAATCGACCGTGGTACCAATCGACCGTGGTACCAATCGACCATTCCCCATTGAGAATAATCCCCGTCTTGTCACAGTTTTTGTTTTTCTCCGAGTGGAAAATACTACACGTGGGCTTAAGATCACAGACTTGTGATTGACTTTTTAAATATTAATCAGAACTTATTGTGTTGGAAACAAGGTCCGTTTTTCGAAGTTTATGTTTTTAAAATGCAAGGTCGCAAAGTTTCGGTTTAGTTTAAAGATGTCAGATCGTTTACCTCGTTAAAATGTATCGGCAGTAAGTATGGACTGTGAAAACACCTTCACGACGGGGCTGGTTGTTTGTTTTTTTTTTTTGGGGGGGGGGGGGGGGTTTGTAATATGTGGGTATGTGTTACATGTTGAATTAGAAAAAAATAATAATAATAAAAAAAAATATCTGCCGACCTACCGACTCCTCTTTTTTTCTGACATGTTACCGGAAACAGAACTTTTTTTTTTTTTGGCCTAATATGAAGTCACCCTACCAAATCAGAATGAAATCCCTTCATAAATATGACCTGTGGACTGTGCTAAAGGTTTTCAGGCTCGGGCAGCCATCATGATTGAATGATCGCAACCAAAAGGGGACATTCTCATCTGGGCATCATCTGGAGTGATCCTACGAAGTTACAATGAAATCCCTTCATAAATATGACATGTTGACTGCTCAAGGTTTTTGGGCTTCGGGCACCTGTAGCCATCACAGTTGACCAATCGCAATCAAAAGGGGATGTCATCATCTAAGCATTATATGGAGTCAACCTAACAAGTTACAATGAAATCCTTCCATAAATACGACCTATAGACTATGCTAAAGGTTTTTTGGGCTCGGGCATCCATCAAGGCTGAATGATCGCGATCAAAAGGGGACGTTCTCATTTAGACATTATTTGGAGTCATCCTACCAAGTTACAAAATGAAATCCCTTCATAAATATGACCTGTAGACTGTGCTAAAGGTTTTCATGCTCCGGGCTCCTGTAGCCGTCACAGTGGCGCAATCACGTTCAAATGGGGACTTTCTCATCTAGACATCATATGAAGTCAACCTACCAAGTTACAATGAAATCCCTCCATAACAAGAGGCCCCACGTGGCCTTAATCGCTCACCTGACAAAGTGACTCTAAGAAGTATTTTAGGTCACCTTCACCATGTCATGCCTCATCAACATTAACTGGTTGAGTGATATATTTTGTTTGAAGTTCAACATTTGTTACCTAAAATTAGTTTTATTTAAAATCATTGGTGCGTGGCCAATCTCCAATGATTTTTAATAAAGCAAATTTATCTCTGCAGACAAACTGGTTTAGCATGAAGCACAAACAAGGAATGTGAAGAGATAGCCTTGGACATCTCTCCCCAACTGTGGATATCTTCCATGTGCTACATGTATATATTTGCATGCAAGAAAACAAAAATTTTCACAAATTTTCCAAAATATTAGTTTTTTTATCATCATTGGAACAAGCTCAAACAGCTTATTCCAATAGGGGTATGGGAAGATCAGGTATATTTTTAAGACAGAAATGTGAATATATAAATAATGGTGTTTTTTTGTGAATGATGCTGGAGAATTTTGCGTAAAGATATGGTAAATGGTTTGTTCTAGATACAGAATGATGCAAAAGTATTTAAATTTGATTAGGCAAGTTGTTCCTATAATGCATTTAAAAACTGAAGTAACTGTTTTTTTGCTGACGAACTTTTAGATGTGTGTGTCTGTGTTTGTGTGTGTGTGTGTTTGTGTGTGTGTGGGGGGGGGGTAAGAGTGTTCTTGCAAACAAAATTCCTGAATAAATGAAAAATTTTATTTTTTGTGTGAAAGACATAGTGCGTGAATGTTGATTGGAACAAGCTTAGAGAGCTCATTTTAATGTGAAGTCATAAAGCTGTGTTTTACGTACGAAATTCTGGAATAACTAAAAAAATTGCTTTTTTGACTCAAAAAGCATGGTGTGCGACCTCTCATTGGAATGAGCTCAAAAAGCTCATTCCAATGGGGTATTTACAAGCGATAAGTACATGTATGTTTAAGAGACAAAAATTAAAATTTGAATAGCGATTTTTGCGAAGAATGCAGACAAGTTTTGGCAGTTATGCTGGTAAAAAGGTAAGATATGCAAAGTGGTTGTTTTTTAGAGGCGACATTTAATTAAGGGGAATTAACCCTTGATTACTGAGCTAACTTCTAAAAGTACTGAAATTTCATGAAGCAATGTGAATAACAGACAACAGTTGCCTAAAAATTTCATGAATAACTAAAATTTTTATTCCTTTGTCTCGAAAACATGGCATATGACCTTTGTTGGAATGAGCTGAATGCGTGTGTTCCAATGAAGGGTCATAAAATTTGAACGGAGATTTATGTGAATAATGCATTAGTACTGCTAGATTTGGGTAAACGGTTCACCCTGGATACCAACCCTTCTATAGTAGATCTTTTCTGCAAATTTTGTCTAAGATTCTATCAACTTTACAAATAAATACGTTCATGAATCACAATCAGATCCACCCCACAATGTTGCATACCAAATATCAAAAGATTCTGCCTGCTGGATCTGGAGAAGAAGATTTTTTAAGAAATATGCCTGAAATGCACTAAGTTAAAATTTGGGCTCCTATACGGAACCCAAATATAAACCCAGGGGGCCGATTTGAACAAACTTGAATCAGATCCACCCCACAATGCTGCTTACCAATTATGAAAAGATTCTGAAGCTGGATCTGGAGAAGAAGATTTTTTAAGAAATTTGCCTGAAATGCACTAAGTTCGAATTCGAGCTTCTATAGTGAGCCCAAATATGAAACTAGGAAGCCGATTTGAACAAACTTGAATCAGATCCACCCCACAATGTTGCATATCAAATATCAAAAGATTCTGCCTGCTGGATCTGGAGAAGAAGATTTTTTAATAAATTTGCCCGAAATGCACTAAGTGCGAATTCGGGCTTCTATATTAAGCCCAAATATGAATCCAGGGGGCCGATTTGAACAAACTTGAATCAGATCCGCCCCGCAATGTTGCATACCAAATATCAAAAGATTCTGCTTGCTGGATCTGGAGAAGAAGATTTTTGAAGAAATTTGCCCGAAATGCACTAAGTTTGAATTCGAGCTTCTATAGTGAGCCCAAATATGAATCCAGGGAACCGATTTGAACAAACTTGAATCAGATCCACCCCGCAATGTTGCATACCAAATATCAAAAGATTCTGCCTGCTGGATCTGGAGAAGATGATTTTTTAAGAAATTTGCCTGAAATGCACTAAGTTCGAATTCGAGCTTCTATAGTGAGCCCAAATATGAATCTAGGAAGCCGATTTGAACAAACTTGAATCAGATCCACCCCACAATGTTGCATACCAAATATCAAAAGATTCTGCCTGCTGGATCTGGAGGAGAAGATTTTTTAATAAATTTGCCTGAAATGCACTAAGTGCGAATTCGGGCTTCTATATTAAGCCCAAATATGAATCCAGGGGGCCGATTTGAACAAACTTGAATCAGATCCACCCCGCAATGTTGCATACCAAATATCAAAAGATTCTGCCTGCTGGATCTGGAGAAGAAGATTTTTGAAGAAATTTGCCCGAAATGCACTAAGTTTGAATTCGAGCTTCTATAGTGAGCCCAAATATGAATCCAGGGGGCCGATTTGAACAAACTTGAATCAGATCCACCCCGCAATGTTGCATACCAAATATCAAAAGATTCTGCCTGCTGGATCTGCAGAAGATGATTTTTCAAGAAATTTGCCTGAAATGCACTAAGTTCGAATTCGAGCTTCTATAGGAAGCCCAAATATGAATCTAGGGAGCCGATTCAAACAAATTTTGCATCAGATCCATCCCACAATGTTGCATACCAAATATCAAAAGATTCTGCCTGCTGGATCTGGAGAAGAAAATTTTTTAAGAAATTTGCCTGAAATGCACTAAGTTCGAATTCGAGCTTCTATAGTGAGCCCAAATATGAATCTAGGAAGCCGATTTGAACAAACTTGAATCAGATCCACCCCACAATGTTGCATACCAAATATCAAAAGATTCTGCCTGCTGGATCTGGAGAAGAAGATTTTTTAATAAATTTGCTTGAAATGCACTAAGTTCAAATTTGGGCTCCTATACTGAGCCCAAATATAAATCCAGGGGGCCGATTTGAACAAACTTGAATCAGATCCACCCCACAATGTTGCTTACCAAATATGAAAAGATTCTGCCTGCTGGATCTGGAGAAGAAGAATTTTGAAGAAATTTGCATGAAATGCACAAAGTTCAAATTCGAGCTTCTATAGTGAGCCCAAATATGAATCTAGGAAGCCGATTTGAACAAACTTGAATCAGATCCACCCCACAATGTTGCATACCAAATATCAAAAGATTCTGCCTTCTGGATCTGGAGAAGAAGATTTTTTAAGAAATTTGCCTAAATGCACTAAGTTCGAAATCGGACTCCTATACTGAGCCCAAATATGAACCCAGGGGGCCAATTTGAACAAACTTGAATCAGATCCACCCTACAATGTTGCATACCAAATATCAAAAGATTCTGCCTGCTGGATCTGGAGAAGAAGATTTTTTAAGAAATTTGCCTGAAATGCACTAAGTTCGAAATCGGGCTCCTATACTGAGCCCAAATATTAACCCAGGGGGCCGATTTGAACAATCTTGAATCAGATCCACCCCACAATGTTGCTTACCAAATATGAAAACATTCTGCCTGCTGGATCTGGAGAAGAAGATTTTTTAAGAAATTTGCCTGAAATGCACTAAGTTCGAATTCAGGCTTCTATAGTAAGCCTAAATATGAATCCAGGGGGCCGATTTGAACAAACTTGAATCAGATCTACCCCGCAACGTTGCATACCAAATATCAAAAGATTCTGCCTGCTGGATCTGGAGAAGAAGATTTTTGAAGAAATTTTGCCTGTAATGCACTAAATTCGAATTCGAGCTCCTATAGTGAGCCCAAATATGAATCTAGGGAGCCGATTTGAACAAACTTGAATCAGATCCACCCCACAATGTTGCATACCAAATATCAAAAGATTCTGCCTGCTGGTTCTGGAGAAGAAGATTTTTTAAGAAATTTGCCTGAAATGCACTAAGTTCGAAATCGGGCTCCTATACTGAGCCCAAATATGAACCCAGGGGGCCGATTTGAACAAACTTGAATCAGATCCACCCTACAATGTTGCATACCAAATATCAAAAGATTCTGCCTGCTGGATCTGGAGAAGAAGATTTTTTAATGTTTTTCCCATTGCCTACAGTGTTAAAAAGTGCTGACTCAGCACTTTTTCAAAGTCCCGAAACTGTACCCTATGATAAAACCGATGGCAATTTTTTTTCACCAATCCTTTCTGTTGGTCCTAAGGAAGCTGCACACCAAATAAAAATTCTCAGTGCCGTGCAGTTTTGGAGATATGGGCGTTTTAATTTTTTTCTATTTTTAGCTCCTGCGGTTCCCACGGGGCTGCGGGAAAATTTTTTTTTCATAAATCAAGTACTCATGACCCAATAAGCCCTCACATAAAATTTGGTTCAAATCAGCCTCTCGGTTTGGAAAATAGAAATTTTGGGCGGGGCAAAAAATTTTGCCCCTCTCATAACAACGCCAAGTATAGCCCCACAAACTTCTCTTGAACAAATCTGAGTCTACACCTCAAAGGGAAGCTGCACACCAAATATCAAGTCTGTGCTACTGCTGGTTCATGAGAAGAAGATTTACAAAGATTTTGGTGCCCCTTGGGGGCGTGGCACCACCCAGGAAGAGGGGCAACTTCATTTGAACAAATCTGAATTGGCATTAGGTAATAAACATTTAGCCAACATTTGAATAAAATTGGGCTAGTGGTTTAGGAGGAGAAGTCGATAATGTAAAGTTAACGCCGGACGGACGACGACGGACGCCGGACGACGGACAGAAAGTGATTAGTAAAGCTCCCCTTGAGCTTCGCTCAGGTGAGCTAAAAATGACCTGTAGACCATGCTCAAGGTTTTTGGGTTTTGGGCTCGGGCAGTCGTCACGGTTGACAGATCACAACCAAATGGGGAAGTTCTCATCTAGACATCATACGGAGTCATCCTACCAAGTTACAATGAAATCCCTCCATATTAAACATGACCTGCAGACTGTGCTAAAAGTTTTTGGGTTTCGGGCTTGGGCAGCCATCAGGGTTGACAGATCATGACCAAAAGGGGACGTTCTCATCTAGGCATTATACAGAGGCATCCTACCAAGTTACAATGAAATCCCTTCATAAATAGGACCTGTAGACTGTGCTAATGGTTTTCGGCTCGGGCAGCCATACCGGTTGACCGATCACGACCAAAAGGGGACGTTCTCATCCAGACATGACTCCAAACCTGCATATGAAATTTCGTGACGATCAGACAAGAACTACGGGGTGTAGTCTGTGCTAAAGGAAAATGTGAACAGACTCACAGACTAACAGACTCACAGACTTCCGCACGTGTGATGGCAATAGCTTATCTTGACTTTGTCAAGTTAAGCTAAAAAATGGTAAGAAAAAGGTTTAAAACACACACTGGACAAGGGTTAAATAATGGTAGAATGATAATAAGCACAATATAGAAGCAATATAAAGGTCATAGGATGAAAAGGGTGTAGACAGCTGACCTAAACAGAAACTGTAACACACTGAAAATGTGTACGTTTGAGGTAAAAAGAGTTAACGTTCGAAATTTGATGAAAAAATTCACTGGAGAAGGGTTAAATCATGAAACAATGATACTGAGGAACATGTATGATGAATATAAGTGCCATGGGAAGAGAAGGAGCACAGCAGCTGACCTAAACACTAAGTTAAACATGAAATTCTGAGCTGAACAGAAAAATAAACGTAACTAAATAATGTTAAGAGAAACGTTTAAAACACACTGGGTGAGGGTTAAAATAGTGGTAGAATGATAATAAGCACCATATGGAAGCATTATAAAGGCCATGGGATGAAAAGAGTGTCAGCAGTCAATGTAAACAAAAAATTTAACCCACTGAAAATGTCGAAGTCTGTGCTAAACAAAAAACAAACGTTCAAAATTGTAAGAGAAATTTTAAGAAATTCACTGGACAAGGGTTAAAACATGGTAGAATGATAATGAAGAAGATGAATATAAGCACCATGGGAAGAGAAGGAACAAATCAGGTGAGCTAAACGCTAAGTTAAACATGAAATTCTGAGCAAAACAGAAAAGTAAACACAACTAGAAAATGTTACGAAAAAGGTTTAAAACACACTGGGTGAGGATGAAATAATGGTAGAATGATAATAAGCACCACATAGAAGCAACATAAAGGCCATGGGATGAAAATGGTGTCAGCAACTGACCTAAACAGAAACTTTAACATACTGAAAGTGTGTAAGTGTGAGCATTAAAAATTTGAAGAACTTCAGTGGACCAGGGTTAAATGATGCTAGAATGATAATGAGGAACATGTATGAGGAATATAAGCACCATGAGAAGAGAAGGAACACAGCAGCTGACCTGAACACAAAGTTAAACCTAAAATCTGAGCTAAACAGAAAAGTAAACGTAGCTAAATATGTTAAGAAAAAGGTTTAGAATGCACTGGGCAAGGGTTAAATAATGAAAGAATGATAATAAACACCATATAGAAGCAATATAATGGCCATGGGATGAGAAGGGTGTCGACAGATGAACTAAAAAAATCTTCAACACATTGAAAATATGTAAGTGTGAGCTGAACAGGAAACTTAACGTTCAAAATTTGAAGAAATTCATTGAAGAAGGGTTGAATCATGGAACAATGATAATGAGGAATATGGATGAGGAATATAAGTGCCGTAGGAAGTGAAGGAACACAGCAAATGACCTAAACACGAAGTTGAACATGAAATTCTGAGCTGAACAGAAAACTAAACACAACTCAAAATGTCAAGATAAATGTTTATAAAGGCCATGATATGGAAATAGGGTGAGTAAATGACCTAAACAGAAACTTTAACATTATTGGACACGTACGCTGACGCCGACCGATCGAGCCATGCCATAAGCTCACACAACTAAAGTTGGTGAGCTAACAAGGATTCTGACTGGTGGATCTGAAGATAGTTAAACTTTGGGCTCCAACAGAGAGCTCAAATATTTACCCAAAGACCCGATTTGAACAAACTTTAAGCTAACACCCCCACCCCACACACTCCCCTACAGATGTTGTATACCAAATATTAAAGCATTCTGACTAGTGGATCTGAAGAAGATTTTTCAAGAAATGTCCTCATGATCCACAAAGTTAGAACTTGGGCTCCTATAGGGAGCCCAAATACAAACTCAGGGATTCAATTTGAAGAAACTTGAATCTTTATATATTATTTGCAAAAAGGACAAAATGATAGAAAATAAATTTTTCAAATTCACTTATCGAGAAATATACTCATCTAGTAGATGAATGGTTATTTGAAACCATTTGGCGAATTTGCTACATGGAGTGTGGAAAGTGTTTTTCCTGGACCATGCTGAATGTGATAATTTTTAGCTTCAGAGCAACAGGAGTGTTTTATTGTTGTAAGGCCATAAAAAAAAGAACCTCTGTTTATCAGGCCCACGCGCATGGTCATTTTTGGTGCGCATGCAACCTTTTTATGACACCAAAAAATTTTCAAAAAAAATTTGAGATATTGTGCTCATTTCGGTAAATCGATATCGATGAATTCGCAAAATTTTAAATTAACACACTTCAAGCTTTTTCTTCATCATACTTTAATAAATTGGGTGGGTTTTAGCAATATTCACGACAGAAAGTGTTTTATTCTGTAAAAGGTAAGTCATAATGACAGCAAGAAGGAAGATGTCTTTCACTCAACAAACAGTCACAAAGGGGAATGGTCGATTCGCACCAACCCTCAGAAAGTCTGCAAAGTCAGGTGCTATGTTGAATGGAACACAGTCTCCTGGCATTTATTTTTAGTAACATTTGTATTGTAAATGGCCGTCAATGGGAATTTGTGTACTGTTATTTGAAACCGTTACGAGTTTCCCAGTTAATTTAAATAAATGCATTTGAGATGCAGGATAATTGGATAACTAATAGTAACTGTTGCTTGATATAAAAGTAACAGTCATAGTTGAAAATAAATCGCATATAGGCAGGTATGTGCGGTCAAATTGGTTAATAAAAACACGCAAACATTCGTTTTGTATTTCATTTTCAGATTTCCGAAAAATATGATTTATGGATGAACTGCCCGTTCAAATGGGTTGTGATAATTTTGAATATAATGGGGAAAAATTGCGATTCACGATTTTATTAGGCAGGTTGTGAAAGGATTTTGGGGGGGAGGGGGGGTAACCAATACATTTGCGAAATTTTTTGTGGTCCACCAGGCGTTTGGCTGGGGGCCAAATTACCACAAACAACCTCTCGGGAAGAAAATAAAAAGAAAAAAAAACCCGCCCGCCCGCAAGCTTTTTTGGAAAAAAATGGCCTGAGAAACAGACAATCAACTTTGTATGGCCTAACTAGCTAAAATTTACTTCTCTGCCTTTTTCTTGGTAATGTCAACTGTAACTTCAATTTCATCAAACTTTTTCAATTCAGGTGCTGGTTTCTTCAGTTTTTCTTTGGTTTCTTTCATTTTGTTAAGCTGAGCTTTCAGTTCTTCAATTTTCCCACATTTCTGCAGCCTTTGCTTCAATATTTCAGTTGTAATTTGGGCCTGAATAAATAAAAAAGCACATTCTGATAAAGTACTGTTAACATGACTCACACAGATTTGATCTACATCCTCATAATTAGGTATGTTCTCTACAAAATTGTGCCCTCTAGGATGTAATAGAAATAATCTGACTTCCACCATGGGTATGCTATCATGGAGGGGCCTGAAACTCCCACTGTGATGAGGGGCCTGAAACTCCCACTGTGATAGTGTACCCATGGCAAAAGTAAGGTTATCAAGGGTTTGGCACGCAATGGAGGTCGAAACTGTTGTGTGAACATCCTTAGAAGTGAAAACCTGTGCCTAGTGGCAGCAACCAAGATGTTAATTTAGACTCACATTACAGACCAAGATACTATAGAATGCAAATGGGTGGGGGGAGGGCATCGGCACTGGATCTATTGTTGTATTTCATATTTTCTTTTTTCTTTCTATTCTATTTTTTTTTATCTCCTCTCTCTCTCTCATTCAGTTTAATTTGTGTTTGTCTACAATGTTTATAATATTTAGATTTTGTTAGATTCTGTTATTTATGAAATTTGTTCTGCCATATTGTAAATGGTTAGCAATGTACAGGAATGGATGGTCTTCTAAGTGCTAAGCACTTGTCCTCCTATCCTGATTTGCATTGTTAAATGGCAAATAAAATGTTTAATCTAATCTGTTATAAGAATTTGTTAACACTCAAAGGTTGGAAGATTTTTATACATTTTTGCTTCACTCTGACAATCCACATCCTATGACTTTGCAGTCATTTCTTGGCAAGTCTTGGCTGCCTATGTAGGCAGCCAAGACTTGCTGAGAAACAACTGCTGTGACAATTTGAATGTAATTTGCAAGCTTACCCCAAAACTGCATGTTGGGGCACCTGTTTTGTTGTAGAAAAATGGGATTAAAGTCAGAATTAGGCCCTTAAGGGTTGAAGGCCTGGATATTTTTATACACTTTTTCTATGCTTCAACAGTCTGCATTTGGTGGCTTTGCTGTTGTTTCTACGCATAGCTTGGCTGCATATATAGGCAGCCAGGACATGCCTGGATAAAACTGCCAAGGTACCAAGTTTACACAAAGGCAGCATGCTGGTGGTCCTGTATTGTTGCAACAAAAAATTATCAAATTATCAAAGTCAGAAACAGGACCTTAAGGGTTCAAGATTAAGACTTAAAACAGTGCTATATGAGTATATACGTAAGTTTGCATATCTGTTGCAATCAGACATGCTAACTCTCACAGAATGTGTGAGAAAATCCTGAAGTTTCAGTGTAGTTCCCAGCCTCCGGGACGGGAATCAGTTTTGGACCAAAAATCCCGGAAAAGAACAGTCGAATATTTCTTTCCCATTGTAACTTATGTAAAACACTCGGAGTCAAATCACATGCATTTCAAACTGTGGTAAAAACTCACGAAGCAGTAAAATATGGATTTAAGTTGAATTTATTTAAGAAAAGGGTATTTTATGATATATATTTCAACTGTGTTCATGTTTATTTCTGTTTTTTTCTTCGTAATCGGAGATTCGTGATCAATGTGGAAGTGTCGAAGTGAAAATAGGTGACTTACTTTCAAAAAATGAAAACTCCACCTTCCATGTAGTTTTTTGGTAAATAAAATATATGAAAAGGAATTAAATAATATTTATTTATTCATAGAATAGCTTTAATCCTCATCCCTTTTTCAAATCAAAATGTAAACAACACATTGACCTGAACTATTTAACACAGTTTAAAAATAGGTTAAAGTCGCTTAGGATGCCGAAAAATTATGACTGCATATTTATACACAATGGACTTATTTTTTAACACTACATTTATTCGGTTGTGCTGACTACAGAACTGTTAACTGTTAGCCGTCTGTACCCCAGAAAATTTCAAATGGAATTAAAAATAAAAAAAAATAAAAAATGCTTCAATGATGAAAAGAAAAGTTTTGTGTAGGGCCAAGCATCCATACATGCAAGAAGGATTTTGATAAGATACTTTCCAAGTACTAATCTTCTTCAAGTAACTGAACATTAGGATATCTTTTCTGGTTAACATTTCCAGACTTTGGGAAATTATTAGCTTGGTAGACTTTCATAAAGCAAACCACAGGTGGAGGGGTGGAGGGGGGGGGGGGGGGGGGGGGGGGGGGGGGGTCATGAAGAAGAGGATGGCGGGGGGGGGGGGGGGGGGGGGGGGGGGGTCAAATCAACAATTATTTTATGATTATTTAACATTGCATAAATGCATCAGCATAATTGACAATTGACAATTAGATCTGGATATAACCTGGTGTTAATGGTGGTCCATGAGCTGAAAATTCGTAAGTTTTTTCTTTTGTTTTGTCCATGCGCGAACTTTTCCCTGAAATCCATCCCATTTCCCTGAAAATCACCCTCAGGTTCCCTGAAAAATTATTCTGGAGGTTAACATGTCTGGTTGCCATATACAGGAATTGTCAGACCTACTTTAGAGATCAATGAAATCTGAGACCTTCAAATCCAGACTCTGGGAAGAAAATGAGAAATTTTTAAATTTAAGAAAAGTTAACAGTGCTATCATCACAAAAGTGTTTTTTCTCTCAATCAGACTGTGACCAACTCTCATCAACGTGCCAAGATTTCATGAATAAAATATTGTCAATTCAACCCTGGAGGAAAGAAAAAACAAAATGACATCTGATATTCAATGTTGTTGCATTTCTTTTGTGATAGGGAAGATTCTACAACACTGTCGAAAGGAAAGAGGACAGAGAATTTTGACAGGATCGAGACCCAGTCACAATCCGGTCAAAAGTCTCTTACGAAAAAAACTGAAATCAGAAAAAAAACCTAAAGAATCACACCCTAGAGAGTTAAGTCAAGTACATGTCACCAAATAACATTGCATACTAAATCTGGTACGAATTGGCCAACCAGTTTTGAAAATAGAATTTCTGGGTGGGGTCATAACTTGGCCCCATTCGCATAAGGGCTCAAATATTGCAAGAGACACTTTCAACAAACTTGAATCTTCATCACTGAAGATACCATACCCATCATCAGAGCATAGTGATCACCAAAGGTACCAAACCAAATATCAGAGCATAGTGATTGGTGGTTTGTGAGAAAAAGACTTTTGGTGCACTGCCCCCGAGCCCATCAGGTTTAGCCACTTGTATTGAGCAAACTTGAAAGGGTATCCCCCTAAGATAATTTGTGCAAAGTTTGGTTGGATTTGAGACTGTTATGCTAAAGGTATCAGACAGGCGGCGGACCAGCGATTGCACTTACTTTCAACTGAGATGTGAAGGAATAAAATATACTCTGCAGTTGTGAACCGATTATCAGAATCAGCAATGTTATGGGGCATCGTCCGATTATGACAACCGGCAGTTTCCGGTTATTCTATATTTAACACTGACTATTAAAAATCCCTTTGATATCTGGCCATTTCAATAAAGTTTCCAAATTAAAAACGTGTGTTGTGTATAGCAGAAAATTTAGGGATTTGCAGAGCAGAGATATTGTGAAATTTACCAACTGCAATCAGTATGAGATCGCCACCATTTCCCAAAGATTGTAGAGCTCATGTAAACATTGGAGAAACACATCAAGGGAGGTAACAAGGTGAAAAAAAAAGAACACTGAATAATACATTCTGATGTACTTCTGATGTACATGGTAAACCATGCATCATTCGACTTCACTACACATATTAACATCAAAATTATAATTCAATTAAGACACAAAGTATGTGCGCTCAGTATATTCTGGGTTAATACAGCCAAGTGTATTGTTTCCTTACACAAAACCGCATTAACACTATTTACCGGAATCGAGCTCATTCCAATGAGGAGTCACATGACATGGTTTCGTTGAAATTTTGTATATACATGTATTTTTTTCAACTGCTGATTTTGTATATTATACAGATGGATGCGACCAATTCGTCAGGAAAATGGTTAAGAGTTAATCCCCAGTATCCAATTACATATCTTGCTAATTATTACCTTATTAGCGGATACTGCCTCAGACTTCTTGGATGTTTTCACAAGCTTCTTGCACAATTCCATAGCTGATTTGACAGAACTTGATGAAGGCTTGACAGGAGAATTAAGCTTTATCCTCAATTCTTCTGGTGTCTTAGGCAGGGGAGAAATAGGAGGTTGCAATTCATCCAACAATAATTTTTCTGCAATTTGCGGTTTTTCGAGATTTCTTGTCTGGTGCTTTCAGGGAAGTAGTGTTTTCTTTCTGCTGCAAAAGAAAGCAAATGAATCAGAAAATTCATAGTTTATGCTATTTATAGATTGGAAACATAGTAAAGTACTGTGAATGCAAAAAAATTTCTTTCTTGGATCAGATTGTGTGATCTTGTCACAATTTCACAGATGGATCAAAATAACTGAATAAAATAGTGCAAAAGCCGGACTAATAAAATACTGCAAAATCGAGGCTCAGACTACACCAAAACTTGAAAAGGACAAATGTATAAAGCAACTTGAATGCAATTTTGCTGGCATCTTTTTTTCTGTAGGAGCCATTCTTTGTCTTTTAGACAGAAAAGCTGCCATTTCAATGTATTGCAAACCAAAATTCTCAATCTGCTTTCAGAGCTGCACAAATTACAAAAACGGTCATTTCGTTTCTGCAAATGTTCTTGCAATTTTTTTAGCGGGACCCTTTTACCGTTCCCTCAACAAAAACAGAACATTAAATGCCACAGCCAAAGTTAGTTGACTGGTCGCTGAAATATTAAATCACGACTGATTTCATACAGATTCGAGTTATGATCTGTCCCAAAACTGTTAATTTATCGCCCATCTTAAATATATTGAGGGAGGCGAAATTTTGCCACCGCACCCTCCCAACTCACAAGATATCGCCTGCTAAGCTCATGAGGCCAATAGCCATGACGTCATCCCATCAAAGTGCTTTATGTACACATGGCTGATAACTTTGATCATGTCCGCTAAGAGACGAATTTAAATGACACTGCTTCCAAGATAATCGAATATTTGAATATGAGAAGCATGATAGCCGGTGGGGAGTTATCATATAACGAATGAAAGTGTCAATGACACTGTAGCTTAACTTGTGTGTTGTGTTTGATGAAAAGGATAATGTTCAATGTTTATGAAAGGATTATGAAATAAGATGAGAATTGTGATAATTGGGGAATATGTTCATTTCTGTTCCCTGTATGCTATGTTTATGATAAAAATAATATGAGGTGTACACTGTACTAAAGATCTGAGGGGTGGGTTAAAATGACCTCACAGTTAATGTATGTGGCCCTCACAGTTAACGTACATCAACAAAAGTTACTAAGTTTCAGTGAAATTATTCCAAAACGAGTCATCCTATCAAGTTACATTAAAATCCCTTCATAAATATGGCCTGTAGACTGTGCTAAAGGTTTTCGGGCTTCGGGCCCCTGTAGCCGTCAGTTTCCCAATTGCGTCCAAAGGGGACATTCTCATCTAGACATTATATGAAGTCAACCTACCCAAGTTAAAATGAAATCCCTTAATAAATATGACCTGCAGACTGTGCTAAAGGTTTTTGGGCTCTGGCAGCCATCATGGTTGAAATGATCGCAACCAAAAGGGGACATTCTCATCTAGGCATCATCTGGAGTGATCCTATCAAGTTATAATGAAATCCCTTCATAAATATGACCTGTAGACAGTGCTCAAGGTTTTTGGGCTTCGGGCCCCTGAAGCTGTCACAGCTGACCAATCACGACCAAAAGGACATGTCATCATTTAGGCATTATATGGAATAAACTTACGGGGTTACAATGAAGTCCTTCCGTAAATATGACCAATAGACTATGCTAAAGGTTTTGGGTTCGGGCAGCCATCAAGGCTGAATGATCACAACCAAAAGGGGATGTTCTCATCTAGACATTATTTCGAGCCATCCTACCAAGGTACAATGAAATTCCTTCATAAATATCACCTGTAGACTGTGCTAAAGATTTTCGGGCTTTGGGCCCCTGTAGCCAACACAGTTGCCTAATGGTGTCCAAAAGAGGCTTTTCTCATCTAGACATTGCATGAAGTCAACCTACCAAGTTGCAATGAAATCCCTTCATAAATATAGATCTGAAGACTGAGGCTAAAGGTTTTTCGGGCTTTAGGCTTGGGCAGCCATCATGGTTGAATAATCGCAACCAAAAGGGGACACTCTCATCTGGAGTGATCCTATGAAGTTACAATGAAATCCCTTCATAAATATGACCTGCAGACTGTGCTCAAGATTTTCGGGCTTCAGGCACCTGTAGCCATCACAGATGACCAACCACGACCAAAAGGGGATGTCATCATCTAGGCATTATATGGAGTCCAACATAACAAGTTACAATGAAATCCTTCCATAAATACGACCTGCAGACATGCTAAAGGTTTTTGGGCTTCGGTCAGCCCATTAAGGCTGAATGATCATGACCAAAAGGGGATGTTCTCATCTGGACACTATTTGGAGTCATCCTACCAAGCTACAATGAAATTCCTTCATAATTATGACTCTGTAAACTGTTCTAAAGGTTTTCGGGCTTTGGGCCCCTGAAGCCATCACAGTTGCCCAATCGTGTCCAAAAGGGGACGTTCTCATCTAGACATTACATGAAGTCAACCTACCAAGTTACAATGAAATCCCTTCATAAATATGACCTGTAGACTGTGCTAAATAAAGGTTTTCGGGCTTTGGGCTCGGACAGCTATCTTGGTTGAATGATCGCAACCAAAGGGGACAATCCCATCTGGGCATCATCTGGAGTGATCCTGCGAAGTTACAATGAAATCCCTTCATAAATATGACCTGTAGACTGTGCTCAAGGTTTTCGGGCTTTGGGCACCTGTAGCCATCATAGTTGACCAATCACGACCAAAAGGGGATGTCATTATCTAGGCATTACTAGGCATTATATGGAGTCAACCTAACAGGCTACAATGAAATCCTTCTATAAAAAAAATCTTTTGCCTACGCTAAAGGTTTTTGGGCTCGGGGCACCCATCAAGGCTGAATGATCACGACCAAAATGGGACGTTCTCATCTAGACATTATTTGGAGTCATCCTACCAAGTTACAATGAAATCCCTTCATAAATATGACCTGTAGACTGTACTAAAGGTTTTCGGGCTTCAGGCACCTTTACTCTCGGGTGCCAAATAACAGTAGGGGTCCTAATAATAGTACAGGGGGGAATTTTTGGCCAAAAATTAACTAGAACTATCACTGAAGGTGATTAATACCCCCGCTTTGGGTTTTTAGAGGAATGCACTTCTGATCATGTAGGCGAAGGCCATAAGGAAATGTATACATAAAGATCATTTTTTTGTTGTTGAAATTTGTATTTGCATGTGGCCTTCCACAGAACAGCACTGAATACTTTAAAGAGCCCACACATATATGGTTTACATTTGGAAAAAACACATTTACAACGTGCAACATGTATTCAAAAATCGGTTCATTAATGTAGGAGGAGTTGCACACACAAGAATCCCATTTGAAAACCCATAATAAATCCAAGTTAAAGGGAGATAACCTGGTTAAAATTGTCGCAGATCAAAAATTTGGGAATATGCGTATGTTCACTTAGTTGTGATAATGTTTGAAAGGTTTCGTCAAAATTGATTGATAAATGTAGGAGGAGGTTGCACGCACAAGAATTTCATGTAGAAACCCATAATAAATCTAAGTTAAAGGGAGATAACCTAGTTAAAAATTGCCACAGATCAAAAATTTTGGAATATGCGCATGTTCACTTAGTAGTGATGATGTCTGTAAACTTTCGTCCAAATTGATTGATAAATGTAGGAGGAGTTGCACACACAAGAATTTCATGCAGAAACCCATATTAAATCAAAGTTCAAGAGAGATAACCTGGTTAAAATTGTCGCAGATCAAAAAGTTTGGAATATGCACATGTTCACTTAGTAGAGATGATGTTTGAAAGGTTTCATCAAAATCGGTTCATTAATGTAGGAGGAGTTGAGCACACAAGAATTTGTTCGAACGGGAAAGACATAATAAATCTAAGTCAAAAGGAGATAACCTGGTTAAAAATTGTCGCAGATCAAAAATCTTGGAATATGCGCATGTTCACTTAGTAGTGATGATGTCTGAAAAGTTTTGTCCAAATTGATTGATAAATGTAGGAGGAGTTGCGCACACAAGAATTTCATGTCCGGAAAGACGTACGGACGGACGGACGTACGGACGTACAGGGGCGATTCCTATATAGCCCCACTTCTTCGAAGCAGGGGTATAATAAGCATACGGGTCCGAATAACAGTACAGAGGGGGAAATGGCAACCATTCTACAATCTTTGAAAAAATAAAACGGTCTGAAGTCCACCACCATCCCCCACCTCTGTTACAAATGTCTTCCAGCTACTTGTTAAAAGTGTAGTAACTAGTATTGCACTTCTATTACCCATTTAGTAATGCCTCATACCAGCAGAAGACAACACTTGTAAAAGTTTTCATCTTTTGCTTAAAAAATATACTGGTAGGTTATGACCCCCTGTTGATCGGGTGTGGCACATCTTTTCCATTTAGGAATCATTACCTAAGTTGGAAAAGAAACCAGAAGGTATTTAAAAGACTGACTAGCACTATGAAACAATTTTCGTGAAAAGTCTAGTGCTAGCCAGTTTTGATAGTAACATCAGGTAAAAGGGTTGAAAACTGAATATG